>APFE031051037.1:0-58738 GCA_000404065.3 Pinus taeda | reverse complement strand
TTAAATCGGATATTCAAAAGTTTGTGGCAGAATGTTTGGTTTTCCAACAAAATAAAGTTGAAACAATTAAGACCTCGGGTCTATTACAACCTTTATCCATTCCAAGCAAACGTTGGGAGGAGGTTTCAATGGATTTTATCACAGGTTTACCCAAGTCTAAGGGAAAGAGTGTCATCATGGTGGTAGTTGACAGACTTACCAAGTATGCACACTTTTGTGCATTATCACATCCATTTAAAGCCAATACAATTTCTAGTGCATTTATGGAAACAATTCAAAAGCTACATGGAAACCCAAAGATTATTGTAAGTGACAGAGATCCCATTTTCACTGGAAATTTTTGGACAGAATTATTTTCTTGTCTTGGTACTCAGTTAGCTCATAGCTCATCTTATCATCCTCAATCTGATGGGAAAACTGAGATAGTAACAAATGTTTGGAAGGATATCTTCGTTGCTTTGTATTTGATAAACAAACACAATGGGTCAAATGGTTGCCTCTAGCTGAATGGTGGTATAACAATTCCTTCCATACAGCAACAAAAATGACCCCATTTATGGCACTTTATGGGTATCAGCCACCATCCATCACATCATATTTAAGAGAAAATTCTAAGGTTCAAGCAGTGGAACATCACATCGAACATCAACAACAAGTCCTCCAACTCTTAAAGGATAACCTGGTGTTGGCACAGAATAGAATGAAACAATAGGCAGATCAACATCGCAGCGAAAGAAGTTTTGTTGTAGGTGATTGGGTATTTCTACGGCTACAACCATATAAGCAAATGTCCCTCAAGCAAGCTAAGAAGGATAATAAATTATCACCAAAGTATTATGGTCCGTACAAGGTGTTGCAAAAGATTGGTACTATGGCATACAAATTGGAGCTTCCTGCAGCTTCTCGATTGCACCCAGTTTTTCCATGTTTCATGTTTAAAGAAGGTTATAGGCAACAAGCTCCCAGTTCAAACAATATTGCCAGAACTTGACGAGGAAGGAAAAATTATATTAGAATCGGAAGCAGTCACAGAAACAAGAACTACAGCTATGAAATCGATCAATTTCAGAGTATCTTATCAAGTGGAAGAACTTATCTGCTGAAGATTCCACATGGGAAGATGATAATTTTATACAGAAGCATCTAGAACTACTCAAGCGTTGAGGACAACACTTTTTTTGAAGGAGAGGGGCATGTTGGGTCCCTAAAATACTAGTGATTAGCCCATTACTATTGTAGTTGTACCCCGTATTAATATTGTTGTGCCCCTATTGTCCCCATATTCTTATCACTATGCCCCATAGAATCCCTCTATTCTTATTTTTGTGGCTTTATATTATTTTTGTTAGGTCGGCTGGGTTATATTGTGACCCCTCAGACTCCTATATATAGAAAGGAGGTTTTATCATTTGAATCATCCAAGAATTGTTCATTTATGTAATGTAAAGGATGTTGCCCCCTCGAAGAGGCTGAATTCTAAGGCGTTGATCTATCTTTTCTTGAGCTGGTTCATAACATTTACCTCCACCCGAGGTGGAAGGGGCCTCACTTCTGACATCGGCAACGCAGGTACAGGACAAGGGCAAGAGGCCCATGCATGACGAGGGGCCATCAGGTGAACAAGAGGCCGACTTCATCCTCATTCATGATGATGATGCACATGAGGAGAGTGCCAAACTTAGGAGGACCATCTAGGAGAAGAAAACGGAGATCCAACACTTGTCACTCAATTTGAGAGGTCCAAATGGATTATCAGGTATTTGGAGCAGAGGAACAAACCGCTTGAGGACCAGCATGAGATCATGGAGCTGCAAAGAATCCGTGAGAATTGCCAAGCTGCCCAACATAGGAGGATTGAGCTCACTCCCTTAGAGCAAGAAATTAACAATGACCGAGAGTCTTGGCTCGAGCGTATCAACATCCACCTTGAGAAACTAATAGAGAAGGCCGACAAGGACAAAACCATATTGAGGCGGATGGTTTATCACTACAGGGCACGGAACATGAGTTCAAAGGCTCGGATAAGGAGTTTGAAGGCAAAATTGAGCAAAGCGACTAAGAGGCAAAAGAGGCAAAACGAGTAAGATCGGCTTCAAATCTTGGCTAAGGCCTCTGTGGCCCAGCATAGTACCTCATAGATGATCTCCAGCCCAAATTTCAAGAAATTTGGGGCAATTTTGGTCACATGGCAAATTTTTGGTCACAACACAGGTTTTTTCTCCCTGTGCGCAGCGCTTAGGATTGGAAGCTCCAAATCACAAATGGCTTGCATTTTTGGATTCAGCATGAACAATCATGCCTGATTATGCATGGACAAGAAATTTGGGCATGATTTGAGTCCCCAGGAGGTCAAAAACACTCAAAAAATGACCTCTCTGCCCCTATTTTGACACACAGGAAGCAATCTTGGGAGAATGAAGTTTTGGAGAGGAAAATGAGCACCAAATTCAGAAATTCCACCTGGGTTGGAAAGAAGATAGGCCAAGATTTCCAACAAGCACACTTGGGCACAATTCAGACTCCTGCAGGTACCACAAAACAGCCTCCAAAATCGCGTAGCGCATATAGATTTGGGCGCGGCGCATATAGAGAAAAAGGCCAAAATCACTTCCGCTTTGCAACATTTCAATTCGCGACTTTCTCCAAATGGGCCCGCTCATCTACACTACACTTTTGTTGGCACCTAAGGCAAAATTTAAAGTATTTTGACTAAAGGTTGGCTTCTATCCAAGTGGCAAAGGAAGGCGAGCAGTCACCCAAGCCATTTGTCATTTTTGTAACGCTGCACCTATAACTAATGGTTGGATTTCCACTTCCACTTTGTAATGATTCCAAAAACTCCCCAACTCTTGGTCGTTCTATTTCCTCATGGAATATTCTATTTATTGTATGAAAACCATTTGCAAAGGGTTGGTTGATTGTAATTTCTGGGAGACTATGGGAGAGAAACTCAGTTCTTCATCATATATTTTGACAGAGGATTAATGAAAGGCAGCAGCTCTGTTTCATGAGATTCTTATGGTGTGAGTGTAGCAAATGTGTTTCTCTTTATGTTTCATATGTCTTCGTTATGTTTCACAGTTCATTCATATTCATTTTCAGTGAAATTTTCTGAGTAAGATAAGGTATAATTCATGTTTATTGCTCTGCCTAAGGGAAAGTTTCATGTTCTATGTTCTTCTTCTATTGAAAAGGATTTATGTTGCTCATGCCCTTTTCACCCTCCTAAACAATCTTTCCATTTCGCATTATTTCAAATTTAATTGCTAGACTTTCCTCATGTCTTGTCTCACGAAGTAATTTGTGCCTTTGTGTTAAATTCTCTGCTCATTGCTACTCGTTGGTCCCATACATCCTAGAAACTCAGTCATTTATAAAAATTGCTTCTTGTATCCATATTTATTTACTAGCCTAAAATCAATATTCATTGTAAGTCATCTTAGACCATATCGTTTGTTTATTCACTGAGTGTGACACGGAGAGAGCCCTCTCCTGTTCTAGTAGGGATAGCTACCAGACTGAGCGTGGTTTGTGGTTATCCTGAATTTTGCCTTCCTTCAGCCTAAGACAGATTTAGGTGCTAACATAGTGGCGACTCCACTGGGGACGAAATCACTCCCCTTACTTCTTGATAATTCTAAGCTTTTGGATGATAAGTTTAGGATTTGATAGGCTGAGTGAGTTGGTTGTGTCCTTTGATTTTTCTCAATAGCACGCTAGCTTCTAGAAGATATACCAGAGCTAATCCTGATCTAGATCCTCTGCACATCTACGAAAATCCCAATTTGATTCCAGGACTTCGTTGACAAGAGAGCACTATATCTCCCGTGTTCAAATCCCATTCATGCCCTGACATTTCAGAGTATCTTGAAGAACTAGATTTTGATGAGCAGTTTGAAATATCATTGTTCGAGACCAAATCCGAAAGGGCGGTTGACTCTACTGTCCACAATCCACAGTTTCTTGTAGACTTGGAGACGAAAATGGCTAACCAGTCAATTGATAATTACATTGTAGCACAGCTTCAAACTCTAATTGCTAGCCCCCTACAAACTGCACACACTCCTCCAACACCTCCAAGGCCGAATCCACCAAGAGTGATGGCCACCCGTTTTGCACCCCTTGTTCTACCTCAAGTTTTAGATGATATGCCCGCAGATTATCAAAGCAAAATCCTGTTTTTTAATGGCACTCTAAACAACATTACTGCTCAGCAACATGTGGACAGAATGGCAGATTTCTATGAACTTCACGAGATCGATGTAGAGAATGTGGCAATGAGACTCTTTGTACAGACATTTGCAGGTGAAGTAAAGAAATGGTTCAGAGGTTTGTCGGCTGCACGTATCACTACGTTGGCCGACCTACAAAGACAATTTTTAAACTGCTAGGAAGTGAAAAAGAATCCTCTTCAAATTCTGGCCGAATATGAGCAAATCAAAAGAAACGCTAGTGAGTCGGTCCAAGACTACTGCATTAGATTCAATTCAATTTATAATGAAATTATCGATCATCTAAGGCCACTTGTGGGGCTAGCCATGGTGAGATTTCCGGATGGTTTTGATGCTGACATGGCTTATCAATTAAGAGAGAGAGAACCAGCCACCATGGAATACATGCAGAAGATAACGGTTAGCGTTGAAGCAAATCTGTTGACCAAGAGGGCTAGAGCAAAAGCAGAGAAGAAGGTCACCATAAAGAAGAATCTTCCTCGGTAGATCAACTACTCTGGAAGGTAGAGTAGATGCTTGAAAGAGTGAAACTTGACAAACCTGAGCCACAAGTTAGAAATCCTAACTTCCGTGGCCAGCAATATTCACAATATAGAATAAGGCAGGGAGATCAACGAGCCCAAGAGCAGACAACACAGTAGCTAGTACAGCCACCTTTGCAACAAAATTTTGTGCATGGACCGGAGTCAGATGAGCACGTGAATATAATAGGTGAAGAAAACCACCTCTTTACTCCTGATGATTTACCTATTTATATCACTGAGGATGAGGAGAATGCAGAAAGCTCAGCTGTACACAAAGATGCAGATTTCATTCTAGCAAATGACACTGTTTTGGAGGAAGAATCAAATGAGTACCGAAGAGGCTATATGAATGCTCTGTCCACCCAGCAGCAGTGATATTCACTTAGAAACAAAGATGTGCCAGCCAAAACAATTCAGAAAAGGAAGGATGTTGAGGCATCAAAGAATGATTCATCAGTTACGCAAAGGAAAGGAAAGGAGGCAGTTGGTCCGGAGAGCAGCAAATCACCATCAGCAGAACAATCAAATCAACCAATTGTGTCGAAAGAAAAGGAAAGGAAAGAAATCCCAGTCAAAGAGGTAGAAAAAACTCCCGCTTTTAATTTAAAGAATGAGATTTCTAAATTGAAAGTATCCATTCCCTTGACTGAAATAATGAGGAACAACAGTTATAGAGGGCAAGTATCTAAAATGTTGAATTTGGACCCAATGTCCGACATGGTGAATGTTGAAGATGATCAACTTGAAATGATTTTTGGGCCGCATCGAATGGTGAGTTCCTGTTAGTGATGTGCCACCTTTTTATATCAGTTTAAGATTGCATGATTTTGTGTTACATAATGCCATGTTCGATTCCGGAGCTTCTCACAATCTCATGCCTAAAGCGATCATGGATAAGCTGGGGCTGGACATCACCCGGAAATACCATGATCTCTATTCATTTGATTCTAGCAGAGTAAGATGTATCGGGCTCATCAAAGACTTAGTTGAGAGTCTGGATCAACTCCCAATGAAGAATGTTTTGATGGACGTTGTTGTAGCAGATATTCCTCCCAGGTTTGGCATGCTTCATTCCAGGTCTTGGGTAGCGAAATTGAAAGGGACACTTCAACTAGATTTCTCCTATGCAATGATTCCGGTGTTTGGCCAAATGAGGAAATTGTATCAGGAACAAAAAATGAAATACATGATCACAAGCAAGGAGAAACCAATAAATCATCTGATTAATTATGTACATACAGATTTAGAGTCTTTTCTTTTGTATTCTGATAGTTTCAATGATATCTATAGTCAGCTAATAGAAGCAAAAGATATTCCGGAAATAACAGAAAATTTCAAAAGAGTTTTAAAGAAGGAAGGAAAAGAATAGCAGAACATCGTTGGGCGATTAGCTGAAAGTAAGGGACAACAAGCAGATAAAGCACAACAAATAGATTTCCAACACTTGCAAGAGGAGGAAGAAGGTTTGTGGACCTTGGATTTCGATGGAGCAGTGGGAATGATCTCGCTGGAATTGGGATTTGGGTACGCAGTCCTTTCTTCGCCCCAAACAAAGTGCCTAGTATCTTGCAGGTATGCTCTTACAAGTTAGATTTTGATTGTTCAAATAATGAAGCTGAGTATGAAGCTCTGATTGTTGGCCTAAAAATTCTAAGAAAGCTAAATGCTAAGAGGATTTCAGTATATGGCAACTCCGAATTGGTAATTAAGTAGGTCAGAGGCGAATATCAAGCAAATCATCCTCGAATGCAGGCTTACCAGAATGCAGTTCTAGACATCCTAAAATTATTTTCAGAACACACCTTGACATGTGTGCCTCGTATACAAAATAGCATTGCTAATGCTCTTGCTAAGGCAGCAAGTAGTTTGAAGATCCCAATGAACTCTAGTACTAAATTCGAAATCCATGTCAAGCATCGTCCGACTGTCCCGGACAATCAGAGATATCGGCAAGTTTTCCAAGATGATGAGGAGATTGATGATTTTCTGCAAAACAAAGGCAAGTTCGAAGAAACCTCAATTGATGTAGAAAATGACGATGGTAAAGTTAATGGTACAGATGATATGCAGATCAATGAAATGGATCTGTTGCAGCTAAAGAATAACATTATTCCTGAAGGCTTGATACCTTTAGAAGAACTATTTGATCAAGATGATGTAGCCCACAAGCCAACATTGTAGCCAACAGAGAAGGGTGTGGAAGAGGTCAATATCGGAATAGCTGCTAATCCTAAATTGGTAAAACTATCTAAATCTTTGCCACAAAAGATCACGAACAAATATATTAGTTTTATGTCTTCATTTGCAGATGTGTTTGCTTGGGACTATTCTAACTTAAAGACATATGATACCAATATAATTCAGCACACTATACCCATCAAGCCCAATCAGAAACCTTTCAGACAAAAGTTGAGAAGGCTAAATCCAAAGTTGCTACCATCAATTGAAAAGGAGATAAACAGGTTGTACAAATCAGGAATCATTGTTCCCATCAGATTTTCAGATTGGATCTCTAATTTGGTGCCCGTATGAGAGAAGACAGGTGAGATTCGCTTGTGCATTGATTTTAGAAATGTCAATAAAGTTTCGTTGAAAGATAACTATCCACTGCCCAAAATGGACCATATACTTCAACGAGTAGTGGGAGCATCTCGTATGTCACTACTTGATGGTTATTCCGGATATAACTAAGTTTCTGTCCAAGAAGATGACCAAGATAAGACAGCGTTCACCACTCCATGGGGAACTTTTCATTACACTAAGATGCCTTTCAGTTTGAAGAATGCGGGTGCCACATTTCAGTGTGCAATGGACTTGGATTTCGCAAATGAGAAGGATGTCTTTCTGGTGGTGTACCAGGATGATTTGACGGTGTTTTCCAAATCTGATGAAGAGCACATGTACCATCTAATAACTATCTTTCAAAAGTGCAGATAATATGGTTTATCATCGAATCCGAAAAAGAGCTTGTTTGCCATGGAGGAAGGCAAACTACTCGGGAACATTATCTCAAAAGATGGCATTCATATTGACCCAACACATGTACAAGCAATTTAGCAAATTGATCTGCCCCAGAATAAGAAAGAAATTCAATCTTTCAATGGTAAAATGAATTTTCTACGCCGCTTTGTACCTAATCTTGCTGAACACCTAAGAGAGATTACAAACATGCTTAAGAAGGACAACCAAGTGAAATGGATGGAGGAGGTTGTAAAATCTTTCAATTTAGTCAAATTAGCTCTTTCTTCAGCTCCAGTTCTAGTAAGCCCGAACTACACTCAGGACTTCATATTATTTTCATTCGCTTCGGAGCATACTATGGCAGCTGTGTTATTGTAGAAAAGAGATGATCATGAAAGACCCATTGCATTCTTCAATAGAGCTATAAGAGATGCAACCTTAAAATACAACATCATTGAGAAGCAAGCCCTTGCACTTGTGAAAGAATTGAAAGATTTTCGGGTATATATTCTACATTCTCATATTTTTGCCTATGTTCCTAACGCTGTTGTCAAAGATGTTTTAGTGCAGACCGATCCAAAAGGAAGACGAGGCAAGTGAATTGCCACTTTGTTAGAATATGATGTGGAAATAAAGCCCACAAAGCTTGTTAAAGGATAGGGATTGGCAAAGTTAATGGCCGAATCAAACTTGCACACCTTGGACATAAATCTGATCGCTACTATGTCCGATGAGAATGAGGAAGGATCGTCAATTCAGGTATCTGAAATGTTTGCTCTTTCTCCATGGTATTCAGATATCATATGTGTGCTTAAAAATTTGTCACCATCACCCAGCATGACTAGAAACAAAGCAAGAACACTCAAGTTGAAGGCTACCAAGTTTTGCATTCTAAATTCTGCACTGTATTGGAAAGATCTCAGTGGTGTTCTATTAAATTGTTTGGTGGAAAAGGAAGCAAAGAAGGTCATGGAGGACTGCCACCAAGGAGACTGTGGTGGTCACCTTTTTTGGAAATCTACAACTAATAAAATTCTGAGAGAGGGGTACTATTGGCCGGCATTATTTGTTGATGTATATAAGATGGTCAAGAGCTGTCACGAGTGTCAAATTTTCAAAGGAAGGTAGAAGTTACATCCTCTATCACTCAAACCCATTGAAGTGAGTGCCCCTTTTCAGCAATGGGGGTTGGATTTCATTGGTGAAATTCATCCCGCTTCTTCTAGTCAGCACAGATGGATCCTCATAGCGACAGATTATTTCACAAAATGGATAGAGGAAATTCCCACCAGACAAGCTAAAGATGCGGTAATCATTTCATTCCTTGAAAATAACATCTTGTCTCGCTTTGGTTGCCCGAATAAGTTAATCACTAATAACACAACAGCTTTCAAATCAAAAAAGATGGTAGAGTTGTGTCATAAATATCACATCATCTTGGGTCACTCAATTTCCTATCATCTGCAAGGCAATGGATTGGTGGAGTCTTCTAATAAGCCATTGGTCAACATCATCAAGAAGCTACTGGAATAAATAAGAAGAGCTAGCATAAGAGGTTGGTCAATGCACTTTGGGCAGATCGGGTCAGTCAAAGGAAATCCATTGGTACGTCACCGTTTGAGCTTGTTTATGGAGTTGATACAATATTTCCTACCTCTCTCGCTGCCCCGGTAGTCAAACTTCTTTAGGAGGCTAGTAGTGAAGAATATCCCATGTAGAGAAGGTTGAATCAAATGGTCTACTTGCAGCAGACCAGAGAAGAAGTTTTCAAGAACACATCCAAATTACAGGAGAAGATTAAGAAAATTTATGACAGAAAAGCAAAGGTGGATAAATTTCAGTTGGATGATGTGGTGCTGAAGTGGGATGCAAGGAATGAGGAAAAAGGTAAGCACAACAAGTTTGAGAATCTCGGGAAATGTCCCTTCAAGATTGCAGCATATCGGGGTCAGACTGCCTTTCTTCTAAAGGAAATGAACGAGGAAGATTGTCCAGGAGGGCCGATTAATGGTCGGCTGCTCAAGTGGTACCGTTTCTAAGTTATTAATGTTGCTTCCACTGTCATTGTAAATACCATTTTTATTTCAGTTTGGTTTGAGTTTGTCAAGTTAGTCTTCAAGTCATTTCAATGTCAAATTTGAGTCAATTTTTTGGTCATTTTAGTTTCATAAATGAGTCAGAGTCTTGTGTTGTTTGTTGAAATAAAAACTCCATAGCCCAATGGACGAAGGCACTGTCTAGCTCTTCCAGAGATTTGTTATTCTTGGCACCTCCAAGGAGCTACCATCCCTGATTGGAGCCAATGTTAGAGTCAGTGTTGTCAGTCCTCCATCAAAGATCAAAACTCTTTATGCATTTAATTTTTAGGAGTCCCACTCCATTCACTCAGCTGCATTCTGCTAGGGGCATGCCAATAATCTGACGGAAAAGGTCTTGTTAGTCAGTCCCCCTCATGTCTAGCACCTACTGGCTCAGGTCTTTTGTCGAGGTTCACTAAAGTCATTGACAGTCAATGTTTGATCTTTTAATGGATGAGAGTCATTTTCAGTCATTAGGTCTAGGGATCAGATAAATTGGTCTTCAAACATGTCCAATAAAGCCATGCAAGCTAGAGGGAGGCCCTTACAAAGTTATGATTCAAAGAGTTTCATCGTCATGTGGACAAACTTCGACTGTTCTTCAAAACTCTGTTTTGAAGAAAAGTCAAACAGTGTGTCATTTGTGATAAAATTTTGAAAAGGTCGCCAGTTGATTTCTTCAAGTACAGTCATGGTTTCCTTGGCCAAACGTCATGTCACGCAACCCCTACAAAAGTGCCAAAAAATTTCGTCATTTGAGCTAAAAATTCAAAGGGAAAAGTGAAATTCAGTGTTGCTTTAAGTCAGTGAAAAGAGCCAAAATGAAACATTAGCAAAGTGGTTTTTTGAAGAAGAAAAAATTAAACCCATGACTTCAAAGTCTTTAAATAGAGGTTTCCACAAGCAAACAAGGTCATTATGCAAATCAAGGCCAGCAAATTCATTGGGAGAGCAAAGTGCGTGTTTGGAGTGAAATTCGAGGCATTTTCCAGAGCGCAACACACACACAGAGGGGCGCGGCGCATATAAAGGGTGTGGCGCACACAGCGCCACCCCACAATGCAAAGTTTATATGGGTGCGGCGCACACACAGGGCACAGCGCACTGGGTTTGTTGCACGGTGCACACCCGTGAAGGCCCGAAATCATGCCAAACTTGCAATCAATCACCTTGAAACCTCTCCAATTGACAGGTAGGGTCTACGTCGTGCTTGTTCATCAAATTTTTGTGAAGGTTATGGTGGTTCATTCCTATGTATAATTGCAACAAAAACTCATAAAACCTACCACTAAAAAACATCAAAGCCATTATTGCTAGGGTTGCAAAATTGTGGTGTTAGTGCCAAGGCTCCTCTTTCACCTCTCATTTTTCCCCTTCCTCCCATTGTTCCCTTCCCCCCTATCTCATTTTTCCCTATTATCCCTACCCTAAAACACTACTAAACCCCTATTCCCTATCCCCTCCACTCATTGTCAACATAACACCCCAAAACCCTACCTCATGAAATCCCCAAACCCTCCTACATATCCCTAAACAACATTTTCCCCATAACCCCTATTCCCGTCATCTTATTCACCTCCTAACACTCCCTTTTTTTCATTGTTCCCCTTGGTGGCAGATATCACAACAACACCTAGTTTCATACCATCATCAAAGGGCAGCCCAAGTACAATACACACACAGCAATCATGGCATCATAGCATTCATCAGAGTATGAGATGGAGACACAAAGTGATTCATCCCCGAAAGAACAAGCTCCCAGGAGACATCACAAGAGTGGAAAATATGTTAGGGATGAGCCAACCACCCTCACTGAATTGCAGGCCTACCCTCTTGCTATGCCATGCTTCCAGCATCTATCATGTTTTGAAATTTGTCAAATGGTGGCTAATGTTAGAGTTCATCATGAGTTGGCCCGTCTTTTTATGCTTCACCTACATGGAGGACACTCTATCTTGGTCGGGGTCACCTTCACATTGACACCCGAAACTATCTCATTAGCAACCGGCATACCAAATGTTGGAGAACAGTGGCACAAAAAATAGAAGGTGGATAGGCAACATTATGAGGCTTACATTAAGGCCATATTCTTGAGGAAGCTCGCGAGAGTCTTTCCATTCAGATATTTGAGAGATGAAAATGCTCCGCTCATGAAATTGATCATGAAGTACTTCAGCTGTGACGGGAGGTTCTCTCGTCTATATGCCTATCACATCAGGTTGCTCATGAACTTTACCAGGGTACATATGATGAAAATCCCATTTTTCATTTGCAGGAACATAGAGAGGATGAACACCTTCATGTAGCATAAGACCCCTCAGCAGCAACTTAACAGTGTTTATCACTTTGCTCTTATCCGGAATTTTGTGGATCATTAGTTGGGATTGCAGGGCATTGCTTGGGAGGACTTCATCTCCCGTGACCTCTTCAACACTTCACAGGTATTATCAAAGGCAGAACATGAGAAAGGTGGTCCTTCTCATCAGTATGAGCGCCATGAGACCACTACTATGCCAGTATTCGTCACATATCAGAGAGGCAGTAGGCACTTGTTTGCAGCAGCAAAGCGAGTGTTATCTCCGCCCAGGGTGGAAGGGGCCTCGCTTTTGACATCGGCAACATAGGTACAGGACAAGGGCAAGAGGCCCATGCATGATGAGGGGCCATCAAGTGAACAGGAGGTCGACTTCATCCTCATTCATGATGATGATGCAAATGAGGAGAGTCCCAAACTTAGGAGGACCATCCAGGAGCAGAAAACGAAGATCCAAGATTTGTCACTCAATTTAGAGAGGGCCAAATGGATTATCAGGTATTTGGAGCAAAGGAAAAAATAGCTTGAGGACCAACATGAGATCATGGAGCTGCAAAGAATCGTGAGAATCGCCAAGATGCCTAGCATAGGAGGATCGAGCTCACTCCCTTGGAGCAAGAGATTAACAATGACCGTGAGTCTTAGCTCGAGCACATCAACATCCACCTTGAGAGACTGCTTGAGAAGGCTAACAGAGACAAAAACATACTGAGGCATATGGTTTATCATTACAAGGCACGGAACATGAGTTCAAAGGCTTGGATAAGGAGCTTGAAGGCAAAATTGAGCAGAGCGACAAAGAGGCAAAAGAGGAAAAAAGAGAAATATCGGCTTCAAATCTTGGCTGAAGCCTCTGTGGCCCAGCACAGTACCTCTTAGAGAACTTCCAGCCCAAATTTCAAGAAATTTGGGGCAATTTTGGTCACATGGCAAATTTTTGGTCACAACACATGTTTTTTCTCCCTGTGGCGCGGCGCTTAGGATTAGGAGCTCCAAATTGCAAATGGCTTGCATTTTTGGATTCAGCATGAAAAATAACGACTACTGGTGCATGGACAAGAAATTTGGGCATGATTTGAGTCTCCAGGAGGTCAAAAACACCCAAAAAATGACCTCTCTGCCCCTATTTTGACACATAGGAAGAAATCTTGGGAGAATGAAGATTTGGAGGGGAAAATGAGCACCAAATTTAGAAATCCCACTTGGGTTGAAAAGTAGACAGGCCAAGATTTCTAACAATCACACTTGGACACATTTTGGACTCTTTTAGGTATCTCAAAACAGCCTCCAAATTGGCGTGGTGCATATAGAATTAGGCACAGCGCATATAGAGAAAAAGGCCAAATTCACCTCCGTTTCGCAAAATTTCAATTCACGGCTTTCTCCAAGTGGTCCTGCTCATCTACATTTCACTTTTTTCGGCACTTAATCTTAAATTTAAAGTATTTTCATTAGAGGATGGCTTCTATCCAAGTTGCAAAGGAAGGCGAGCAGTCACCTAAGCCATTTGTCATTTTTGTAACGCTGCACCTGTAACTAATGGTTGGCTTTCCATCTCCATTTTGTATTGATTTGAGAAACTCACTAACTCTTGGTCGTTCTATTTCCTCATGGCATGGTCTATTTATTGTATGCAAACCATTTGCAAAGGGTTGGTTGATCGTAACTTTTGGGAGACTGTGGGAGAGAAACTCAGTTCTTCATGGTATATTTTGACAGAGGATTAATGAAAGGCAGCAGCTCTATTTCATGAGATTCATGTGGTTGTGAGTGTAGAAAATGTGTCTCTTTATGTTTCATATGTATTTCATTATGTTTCACCGTTCATTTCATATTCATTTCCAGTGAAATTTTCTAAGTTAGATAAGGTAGAATTCATATTTATTGCTCTACTTGTGTGAAAGTTTCATGTTTAGTGTTCTTCTTCTGTTGAAAAGGATTCATGTTGTCCATTCCCTTTTCACTCTTCTAAGCAATCTTTCCATTCTGCATTATTTCAAACCTAATTGCTAGACTTTCCGCCTGTCTTGCCTTGCGAAGTAATATGTGCCTTTGTGTTAAATTATTTGCTCATTACTGGTCGTTGGTCCCATACATCCCAGAAACTCAGTCATTCATGAAAAAGTTGCTTCTTGTATCCATATTTACTTACTAGCCTAAGATCAATATTTCACATTAAGTTATCTCAGACCATTTCGTTTACTTATTCGTTGAGCGTGACTCGGAGAAAGCCCTCTCCTGTTCTGGTAGGGTTAGCTACCAGACTGAGCATGGTTTGTGGTTACCCTGAATTTTGCCTCCTTTTAGCCTAAGGCAGATTTAGGTGCTAACAGAACCAACTCCCAAGTGTTATTCTTTTCAATCTGCTCAAGTTCTTCATCCATGGCCTTAACCCAGCATTCATCTTTGATTTCTTCTTTTACATTTTGTGGTTCAGTGGAGGAGAGCAATGCTAGATAGCTTGAAGCTTCAGAAATACTTCTTCTTGTTTGTACACCTGACTCTTTCTATCCCAAAATTTGAGTTTCTGGATGATTCTTCTGAACATACCTGGATGGAGTCTTTTCTTCTATCCTTATTTGTTCCTTTGGTGCCTCATGAGTTTCTTCTTCATCATAAGTCTGATTTGATGTTGAAGGATAGTCTTCATCATCTTTGAAACCTTTGGATTTTACCTGCATAGGAATATTTCCTTCTTCATCAACCACTACATCAATAATTTCAACGATTTTACCAAGTCTTTTATTATAACACTTATATGCTTTGCTGTGGGGAGAGTAACCAAGGAGAATGGCTTCATCTGCTCTAGGTTCAAACTTGCCAGGATTTTCATCAGTCTTATTGATGTAGCATTTGCTTCCAAAATTTTTGAAGTATTTTACTGTGGGAGTCTTACCATACCAAATTTCATGAGGTGTTTGAGTGTTGTTTACCCGGACATTTGTCTTGTTAAGAATAGTGACTGCAGCAAATGTGGCTTCATCCCAGAAGGTTACAGGAGTTCCAGACTCATCAAGCATAACACGAGCCATTTGTTGAACTGTTCTATTCATCCTTTCCACTACTCCATTTTTTTGAGGATTCCTTGCAGTAGAGAATTCCCTTCTTATTCCATATTCTTCACAAAAATCGAAGAATTCATCCGAGGTAAATTCCCCTCCTCGATCAAACTTGAGGCATTTGATTCTGCAATCTGATTCATTTTCAAACAAGGCTTTGAATGCTTTGAACTTTTCGAAGGATTCATCTTTATGTTTCATAAGTCCTATCCAACTCATCCTGGAAAAGTCGTCAATGAACAATATAAAATATTCTTCTCCTCAAGGTGACATTTTCCTAGATGGACCACATACATCAGTATGGACAATTTCAAGTGGCCTGCTAACTTATCCTTCCTTCTCAGGGAAATTAGTTTTGGCTTGCTTACCAAACTGACATGATTTGCATATTGTATTGTCTGGAATTCTAATGTCAGGGAGATCACAAACTGCCTAATATTTGCATGCTTTCCTTATAAGAGAGAAGCTTAGATGCCCCAATCTTCTGTGCCATAGCTAGTGTTCATCATTCTTGCTTAGATAGAATTGTTGTTGTCCTCCCTTGAGTATGTATAAATTATTTGGAGTTCTTATGCCTTTGATCACTGTTTCTCCTATATCAAGCTCACGAACAATACATCCATTTGATCGAAATATTACCTCATTTCCTTGATCACACATTTCACTGACACTCAATAGATTATGCTTTAAGCCATCAACATACATAACATTTCCAGCTTTGACCTTTTCTTTTAAAAGAACAGAACCTTTACGTTTTATGAGTGCAGGGGTTTCATTTCCAAATGAGACCTTCCTTTCCTTTTCTAAGGCACTATATGATTGAAGTTTTTCTTTATCACTTGTCATATGCTTCAAGCATCCACTGTCGATGTACCACTAGTTTTCCTGTCCTTCTACATATAAGGCTATCCCACATCTTTTTGGTTGTGGTTCTTTCTTTCTCCATGTTTTGGGACTCAATGAAGCTTGCTCCTTCTGAGTTGTTTTTCGAAACCTACTCCTGCATTCAGAATCTTCATGACCGAAGTTGTTACAAATAGCGCATTCTGTTTCATTCTCAAGAGCAGAAAAGTTATTGCAGGTCCTTTTCATGATTCCAGTCATACTCCTTTGTTTTTGAGCTTCTCTAGTCATGATGGTCTTGTAGGCAACACATTGAGCAGCTTTGTGTCCAAAGTTATGACAAGAGAAACATTGGTCATTGAAGAAATTCCCGCAATTATCAAACCTGCCGACCAAATGATTGTAGTTTCCATTGACATCCATTCTTGAGGCAATATGAGAATGATTTACCTGTGGTTTGTTGTAGCTTCTGTTCATCTTTGAAGTAGATTGCCCCTGATTTACTTGGTGATCTCTGTTCATTCTAGAAGTAAATTGTCCTTGATTTACCGATGATCTGCATTATGCTTTTGTTGTCGATTGTCAACATGTTCACTTCTCCTTGCTCCATCAAGATAACTTTTGGAAGTGGATGGCTTCTGTGCTTGAGATGCTTCTTTAGTATATCCAAGACCCGTCTTGATTAGAGGAGAACGCTGCACTTTGATAATCTCGTCTAAGGTTTCAGATCCTTTAGCAAATCTAAGATTAAGAGCTTTTGATTTGTCAATATCTTTTCTAAGTCCCACAATTTCACATTCTAACTTTTCATTGTGTTTTTCTCTTTCAGCAAGTTGGAATGTCAGAGTATCTATAATCATATTCTTTTCCTCCAAACAAATTTTAAGTTTAGAAATTTCTTCATAAAGATCTTCTTCATCTATAGCATCCAAGAAATCATCATCTTCAAAAGCCATGAAAAGTCTATAATCATTGCATTGTTCATCTTCATCACTATTTGAAAATACATCACTGTCTTCATGTGTATAATAGCTTTTCTTAATTATATTCTGTTTTATGTTCCATCTAACAGGTTCTTTACCTTTGTCAAGGTTATCTTTATGAGGACACTTGGTGGCATAGTGACTGACTCTTCCACAAGAAAAACATTGAAAGGTAGCTTACCTCTGAATCTTCCAGAACCCCGTTGAAGGTTCTTGACAAAGTTTGGTTCTTCCTCTTCTTCTGACATATGTCTTGAGTCATTGTAATCTCCTTTTCCTGAGGTTTTAAATGTGCTTCTCTCTTGTCTGATGGTCCTCCTTTTTCTCATTTCGTAAGCAGTTAGGATTTCGTGCAGCTGTGACATGGTAATGCTCTGTAGATTCTATTTTTATTCTATGGAAGAAACTTTTGATTCAAACTTAAGACAAAGATCTTAGAACCTTTTCAGCCAAAAAAACTTCTTTTATTTCTTCACCCAAGTTTTTCATACAATTAACAATGTCATCTATACGTAGGAAATAGTTAGCCACACTTTCATCATTGTGCATTCTGAGATTTTCATATTGAATTCTGAGAGTTTGTAGTTTTGCTTGTTTTACCTGATCATCTCCTTCATAGCTCAGAACAATCTTGTCCCATATTTCTTTTGTGGTTTTTAGTTGCATAACCTTGAAGAATTATGATTGAGATAGACTCCCTAATAGAGCATTAACGGCCTTTGCATTTGTTTCATACTACTTCTTACCAGCCATATCTATAGGAGTTACTAATGGAAATGTGTATCATGTTTCCACGATATCCTAGACTTCTGTACCAAGATATTGAAGATAGGCTATGATTCTTACCTTCCAATAAACAAAGTTGCTCCCATCAAAAATTGGTGGCCTAATCAATGCCTCTTTTTCGTAGTTTCTCATGATGATAGATCTTCCTTCAAGCAATCAAGCTTCTTCTGAAGGACCTGCTCTGATACCAATTGTTGGAAATAATACTGAGAGGAGGGGGGGCGTGAATCAATATTATTAAATGAATATAACCTTTTCATTTCCATATTCAGATTCATATACGCTACTTCAGTTAAGGAAAACCGCGTGTATACACAATTGTGTGTAATGCAACAAGCGTATATACAGTAAACTTATAATTCAATTAGTTTCTTCTTAGTGAGTGCATCAGAACATTATTAACCATATGAACAGTAAACAGGAGCAGTAAGCAGAACAAATCATCACACATAAGCAACACACATGAATACCAAGATGTAAGGTGGAAACCCAATGTGGGTGAAAACCACCTGTTGCAATTCGTCTCTATCTTCTTTTAATTAGAAACTTCTTTTTACAATGATTCTGTATTGGTGCAGTCTTATACCAGTACACAAGCTACTACTTGCAGAAGGCTACAACCTTCTCTCATTTTCCAGCTTCTCCTGGAAGGGAGCTACAACCCCCTTAGCTCTTGTACTAGCTGAGGTACTAGTACGTAGGTGCTGACCTACAAAAGGCTACAACCTTCTCTTTTCTTCCAAGGACCACATTTCATAAATTTGCAGAATGGATCCATGAATAACATCAGTCAAACATCAAGTATATCTGCATCAACCAATATTCTTTGTACAAACCACAACTAAATCAAACAATCACTTCTCTGAAAGCTGTAACCAGAATACAAAAACAGTAACTAGACACCAATCCTGAACCCTGAACACTGCAGCAATAAATAGAAGCAGCTAAAACATATTTCTTGAGACGTATGCTACTTCAATATGTAGAACCTGCGTGCATACACTTCTGCATCAAGGCCAACGTTGTTTTGAGTTAGTGAACCGGCGTGTATACCCGCCTCTGCTATGCTGAACTTGCATACATATATATAGAAGATAATTTACCCTTTTCACTTATTCAGGCATTAGTTATACCCATCTTATCATATTTATAGATCAAGTCATGTGCCAAATATAACAGATCAAAATTACACAAATATACTTTTCTTCAGGCCTTAAGATCTTGACCCATCAATGGAACTTATCCTTCTCCATGCGCTCAGGTTCTTCCTTTATTCAAATCTAATTATGCACCATAACCCAATCACCAGTATTCTAGATCTTGCTCTTCATAAGATATTCAATACTTAAGTCAATACCTTTGTCAAATGATCTCCTTCCCATTTTATAGTCTTAGGCCTTTCTCAAACCATGGTCCAAAACCATAGAGATCCAATACTAGGGACCCAATACCTAGGTTCAATACTTCGGATGCAATACTAAGGTCCAAAACCATAGGTCCAAATACCATGGACCCAAAAATAAGCTTTCCCACATGTGCGCGCTTTTCGTGCATGAAAGTGCGTGTATATGCATACACATCTTTTGATCAACAATCTCGCGTGTATACGCAACCTGGTTAAGAGGAACTTGCGTATATGTATTTTTCTTCCATTCTAAGAGCTTGAACTATGATCTACCATCTGAGTGAGTTTCCATCAAGGACAACACCTGTGCCATACTGCCAAACCTGTGTCATAATGCCAACACAACTTACTTCTATAAAGAAGGGGCAGACCAAAAACTTCGGATATGGAACTATTTTGTGCTCTTTCTTCTTTGAGAGGGTCCCAACACTCCTTCCTAGAGTATCAGTTTTGATCAGCGCCCCATGAGATCCATGAACAGGTAGGTGGGCTGACTTGATGAAATGGCTAGGAGGTGGGGATGTTCCACAGACTGCTTTTGACGATGACTTCTTCTCCTAGTGGGAGCAGCAGGTCATTGCCGTAGATGACTACCCCTATGCTGGGTTGGACTTTCGAGGAGATCCTGATCCAGATTTGCCACCAACCACATCATGGGGTGATATAGGTAACAAATGTTTTTGATTTTATGATTTTTATGATCTTTTATTATTTTTCCAATATAAAAATGAATTTTGAAAAATATTTTTGATAAGATTGAAATGACTAATATGGTGATCATGTTCCAAATATTGGGTTAGTATGACCAAATGGTTTCCCACAGCATGGACATCGCGGCCAAGGTGTTGAAGAGGTAGCTGCTGACATAGAGAAACTTCTACACGCAGTTCAGCGACACTTGGTGAGACTAACTCACTGAGTACCGATGGAGATTTTAGAGGATCTCCCTATAGATATGTAGTGTCATGTGGTTGGCATGCCACGAGACTGGGTTTGCACTCTTCGGCGTGTGGCTAAAGCAGTAGTCACATACTTAGCCGCTCATCCTGAGCTAGGGCATTAGATGTACTGGACATGATTATAGGCATTTGAGTCCCAATTTTTGTATATTATTTTGGAAATGCTTATGTACACTCGAGATATTTTATGATATATATATATATATATATAGATATATACAATTTCAACTTTTTGATGCTTGATTTTATTGTGATGAATGAATGATGTGTCGGTCTAATGCTTGATTAGCGATAAAATCAGCTAACCAATTATGAGATCTTGGAATGTGCAAATAATTAATGTAAGTAAATGAACTTTGCAACAACCTCACCCTTAAATACTGGCGATATAAACATGGATCCCTTACCCGATAAATGTTATTCAATTGTGACATTATCAATTGTGAATCAAGATAGACTACCAATGAATCAATTTCATAAGAAATTGCTTCGGATAGTAAATTAATGACAGCATTATACTCAGCCATATTATTTGAAGCAGGACCACTGCATACTCCCCTTGACACCATTAACTGACCCGTTGGATAGTAGATTACCTAAGCTATGGAAGCGAGGTTCCAAGTGTGCTGACTAGCACCATTAGCGAATCCAAAATAGACCAAGTCATCCATCAACACTTGCCACAACCAAAAAGCGTCTATATCAAAAAAATCTTGATGAGATATGTACAAACATACAAAATCTACAAAGAATCCATTGCCTAGCTGCTACTTAAGCAAAGTACTTCTTCAGGTAGAGCCCGTTTCGGGGCTCTACCAACTTGTTTCCTTCAAAATTGATTAACTCATACATCCTTTTTTTCTAAAACTCGTTTAATTATAAAGGGACCATACCACATAGGCTTGAACTTGCCTGCCCCCAAGGTGTCCTTATCTTGGTCATAGACCAAGACAAGGTCGCCTTCAGAAAAGACTCAAGGACAGACAACTTTATCGTACTAAGTTTTAACCCTTTTCTTATGAGCCTCATTGATTATGGTGGCATCTCAACGTTGCTCATCGAGATGTTCCAAATGAAGGAGGTGCTCTTCGATACTAGAGTTCTCTGGAAGGAGCTCAATAGGTAACTTAAGAGATGGAATTTCACATTCAACAGGAAAGATAGATTCCATCCCATAAACTAACTAAAAAGGTGTAAAACCTGTAGCAATCTTTACGAAGGTTTGATATGCCCAAAGAGCTTGATACAACATAAGATGTCAATTGGACCGATTTTTGTCAATCATCCTTTGCAGGATCGTCTTAAGGTTTTTGATGACTGCCTCGACCTATCCATTAGCCTGAGGATAATATGGAGACGAGTGCTCCTGCCAGAAACCCAATTTAAGAGCCAATTCAGACATTAGTTGGTTTTGGAAATGACTACCATGGTCAGTGAGAATCTCTCTCGAGATATTGAACCTTGAGATAATCTGATTTAGAAGGAATAATGTCGTTGTTTCACTATCATTTTTATAAGTGGGAATGGCCTCAACCCACTTCGTGAAGTATTCTATGGCCACGATAATGTACTTGTGATTCACTGCTAAAGATGGATTACAAGTTGTAAAATCAATACCCCACTTAGTAAAAGGACTGACAGTGACAACACGTAAAAGAGGAGACGGATGTGTGTGCATCTTCCATGTATAAACTTGACACAGGTGATAGTGTTTGACCACTTCAACACAATATTTGAAGAGTGACGACCAAAAATAGCCAGCACGCAAGATACGCTGGGCTATAGCAAGCCCTGAAAGATGACCACCACAAGCTCCATTGTGGCAATCATTGAGCACTGACTCTACTTCCTCTAAGGTTAAATAATGTCGAAGGATTAAATCAACCCTCAACAATATAATGTATCACCAATGATGACATAGTTCTTAGCCAGGTGACGTAACTTTCGGCGTTCATCCTTAGAGAAAGTAGAGGGAAACTTCGAAGTTTGGAGATAGACAATGATATCTCCATACCAAGGGCTGAGTGAAGAGATGAGGAATAAATGTTTGTCGGGAAAACTTTCCTCATAAATAGTATCCTCTCCACAAGGCAGCTTGAAAATTAATTTTGCAAAACCCAAAGGTTTCTTAGACTTGGCGGACAAGAACTGGAGACCAAATTCTTGTAAAATGACTATCCATCGATTATATTTTCCCCCAATAACTCACCTACTGAGGACAAATTGGAATGGATTGACCGCCACTAAGACAAAATTTTTGTGTAGCAAGATATAATGGCAGAGATGCTGGACAGCATGGACAGCTGCCAAAGCCAACTTCTCAACAGGAGAATAGTGAAGTTCAGGACCTATCAAGCCTCAGCTCAAATAATAAATCACATGCTTCATGAGAGCATCATCTTCCTGAACAAGAACCATACCTATGGCTGATTCTGCTGCAGCGAGATATAAAAGGAAATCCCCACCATAATCTGGTGGACTCAAAAGCGGGGCAGAGACTAATGCATTTTTCAAAGCATCAAATGACCGTTCTGCAAAGTCATACCATACATATGGGACTCCTTTCCGTAGCAAACGCATAAACCCTTTAGTGATCTCGACATAATTCGCTATAAACCTTCTTAAGAAATTAGCCTTCCCTTGAAGACTTTGAAGTTGTCGAATTGAGGATGGGGGAGGCAACTGAATTATTGCCTCTACCTTGAAGGGATCAACTCGAATCACTTCATTTGACACAATGAACCCTAATAAACGACCAGATGTAACCACGAAAATGCACTTATTATGGTTCAAATGGATCTTGTAAAATCGACATCGCTCAAAAACTAATCGAAGGTGACTGGGATGATCAGTTCTCTTTCGAGAACAAGTAGCTAGATCATCCAAGTATGCTTCAATGATATGTTTAATGTCACGAAAAGCATATGACATAGCCCACTGAAAGGTAGCTCCAACATTTTTGAGACCAAAAGGCATCTTTTTCTATGCAAAGGTACCCCAGGGACATATAAAATTTGTCTTATGGTGATCTTTAGGATGGATAGAGATCTGATTATAACTGGAAAAACCGTCCATGAAGGAAAAGATCTCATTACCCACACACTCATCGATAATCTGATCAATAAATGGCATGGGGTAATTATCTTTGGGACAAGCTTTGTTTAGGTCCTTAAAGTCAATGCATACTCAGATTGTTCCTTGCTTTTTATCCATAGGGACTGGATTAGAAACCCAATCCATGAGAGGAACAGGGTATATGAAACCCACCTTGAGCAGCTTATCTACTTCAGCTTTAATGGCTGCTGCTTTCCTAGGATTAACCAGCCGACGCTTCTGAAGAATCGGCTTGGAATTTTCATACGTCTTGATCTCATGTTGAACTATGGATGGATCAATGCCAAGCATTTCTTCATAATACCAAGTGAATACATCTCAAAACTCCTTAGAAAGGTCAGTGTAAATTTGAATTTCTTCAGGAGAATGTTCGGCTTCGATGAAGAGATTCTCGATCACATTAGGGTTCCTAGAGATGTTTATAGATATCGTTTTTGAAATCACTAACATATTACCTTCGGCATGAAAGTGTGCTAGAGCCAAAGGATTTGACATCGTACAAACACCACTAGTAAAAAGCTTGAAGAACCTAGAATCTACCTCCCGCAACGGAGGAAGAAAATATGAACGATGGTGTAAGTCTTCCCAAGGTCAATCTACACCCATCATTACTTCTAGGATTACTTCCTCGGATGGTAAAACTGTGTCTAAGCAGTCCATCGCAGAGGTAGAATAAAGGATCCAAGCCGGGGCCACATCACCATCTAACTCCTCCTCAGAGAAAGGAGTAGAATGGTTGTCTGCAGAGTTGACGATAAACTGATATCTAAGCTCTGTTGTAGACATAGGGAATGCCATTCCACTAACTTGTCCTTCAGCTGATGTGGTCATAGGTGAAGGCAAGGTCCAAGGGTCTAAAAAATAATGAGTTCGGAAGAACTCTTCCCATGAAGACTCTTTGGATGATGAAACGACATTGATTCTAGCGATAGGAGAGGGGAAACCAAATGTACCTATCAATGAAGAATACATCCAACTCCTAGATTCTTAGTAGGCGGACGAGGGTTATCCACTAAAGGAATAGTAAAATCCAAAGTTGCTCGAGGATCAACTAGAGAATAATCCAATTGATCAACCTTGATGATTTTCCCCTCATGAGGAAAGCAAATGACACGTAACGATGTTGAAACAATGGCATCCATTTTGTATACCTAGTTCCTTCCTAAGAGGAGATTGTAATCTAGGTTAGCGTTAATGACTTCTACTTCGATATTGATGAACTTCCCCCCAACACATATGGGAAAGGTCAGGATAATCCCATGCGGCTTATGAGAATGCCCACCAAATGCAGTCAGGAGGGTAGGTGAAGGAATAGCCGAAGGCGATCCAATGGCCTTCCAACATGACATCGACATGACACACATAGAAGCTCCTTCATTAATAACGGTACGGAAAATGTTAATTTTCCGGTATGTAGACTTTATTTGAAAAGCCATGTGATGAGGGAGTTGCCTTTTGACATTAAGCATGTCAAAAGTGAGCACTAAAGAGTTATTTGGATCAACTGCCCCAATCGCCGAAAGCAAAGCACTTCGTTGAGCTAGAAACAACTGGAGAACCTCTAAAGTGGACATAGCGCATGGGCTCTGAGATAGATCCTCAACAATGGAGTAGTTCTAGGTGGCCCTAGCATTATGATTGATAGTCGCGTGTTTAGCGGAACCTTTTTGTATCCATGGTATAGCCTCGATAGGGGGTCACTTAATATGAAGGTCAGTATTTCCAGAAGCAGTTTTGTCCTTAGACATTTTAGCTTCACTGTATTCACGTGACCGAGTGGCCACATGGACATTAGAACCCAACATGAAAACATTTGATGATTTCTCCCCTTCCTGGTTGCCCCCTACAAAGGTATCAGGATTTGAACTTGCATCAGCAAGCATTTTCTGCCCTTGGGGAAAAGATTTGGTTAACACAGCTTGAGAGCTAGAAGTCCCTTGCTACCCTAACAAACGTTGAGCATCTTGAATCTTTGGGTAGAGATGAGTTAAATGGTCTCCACTACATAGCTTGCATGGAAACTTGACTTTCTTTCTAGGCTCATTTCCACCACCACCAGCATTATTGCCAGGTTTATTTGCATCAGCCTTCCCATCTTGACTCTTTTTCTTACCTCATCCCTTCTTTTTCCCATTGTGTTGTGCTATACAACAACCCCCCATTTCATAAAATTTTACTTTAGAAAACTATAATATGAAATGGGTCCCTTTTAGATTAAATTGGTATTAAATTATCATTCCTCTAAAGGTCTGGAAACAAATGAAACATTATAAAACCATTTAAGTTAATAAATAATCAGTTTAATAATAAAAATGAATAATTCTTTATTATTGTGATAAAGTGATCGCAAGATCCCATATCGCAATAACAAAGGATGAATAACAAAGACCCATTGATTCTCCCCGATGTGACAAGCGCGAATAACCATAGGCTATCATGAAAATAAACAATCACAACAAAAGGCCCCTCTCCTTGCTCCGATGCGATATCACTATCGGCAATCGAGGAATGCGATATGAATACAACGAAGCGTCTCCTCCTTAAAGCTCCCGATGCGAGTTAAGCGATATCGCTATCGGCGATTAGGGATTCCACAATAACTTAAATAAAAATGCTCAAGGTTTCCTCCAATCACCGATTGCGATAAAGCCAAGCGCGAGTTTCAAAAATGATTGATATGGCTTCGGCATATTGTATTAATTATTATTAAAAGACTTTCTCTTCCTGATAGTGATTCACTTATGCCCAACCGCCAAAAAATCAAATCCACACTTAAATAGACTATTCGGCAAATAAAGGATATGATGAGCATTTAAATGATTGACAGGTTTAAACGGCCAATTAATGGAGCAGTTATGCCGAAATCCCTTTAGAGATTGTATCCGTAGGAGCCTTATGATAATCTTCCATTATTCATTGATTGGCATAATTCTTCCATACTTGGTTTTCGCCATCTATTTTCTGCATTACGTTCATTTTATCTCTTGTGCAGAGCTTCTCCACAGTAGCGAATTCAGACCAAATGGGGAAGAAATCTAAGAAATTTGAAACAGCTTCAGCTTCTGTGGTAACAGGACAACATGCTGTCGATCTGGGACCAAGCAAAAAAGGATTAATCTCAGATACCACATGTCTTGGTCTCGGTAATACTACTTGGCAGAGCATTTACAACTTGGTTGAAGCCGAGGAACCTCAGCAAACATTGGTACAAGCTACAACATGCTCAAGCTGGAAATCTGATGCTACTCTAAAATATTTGGCTGATTCCTACCTGCACAGGATAGTGGCTCGAGAGCAAATTCTTCCATATATAGATGTGGTGAGATGGGCCGTTGAAGAAATTCCAATTACGAACAGAACATTCTGCACTATTGATGGGAGAGTATTCGGTTCATTTCAGCCCAATGATTTGATACAAATGTACCATTTTCCCGAACCAGAGAAGAAGTATAATAAAGCATTCCTGGAGAAGTTTAGAGATGAAAATGAAACTGAGTCAGCGCCTATACGGGAACGGAGACAGAACCCGGCGAAACACAAACATGATTCTTTGGGTAAATTATTATCAGCCAAGACATTGGAGCAATCATGTTACCAAGAGCTAGAAAAGAATGGGAGATTTATCACAGGAATTAAAAGTTTAACTTGGGACACCTATTGGTTGTTCCTAGTAAAACCATATAGCCAGAGAGCCGCCTTCAAATGCCTAACGGATGCAATCGGGTGTATCATTCCTGATATACATGATGCCACCTATGTTGCTCAAATCAATTCTCATCTCAGTCGCCCTCAAGAAGTGGAACCGATGCTGGCGATATGCCAACTCAGGTCAAAAGGCAAACAGCCCGAGTGATGAATCATGCTTCCGATTATCAGATTGTTGTGGGAGGGAGATATTCAAGATCAAGTTATACCAATTTAGTAGCATTTTAATTTTGTATTTTGTTAGTTTAATTTAGTACTTATAGACCCTTTCATGTATTTAGAAAGGGTCGTAAGTTTTTGTATATGACTTAAGCCTAAAGTTACACTACTATACTTCAGGCATATTCTTTTATGAAAAATGGACCAATTATTCCAAATTTTGATAACGAAGCTTTTATGTGGATGTGCACTACTGCCTTTATTTAAAAGTATTTCTGAGTCGGAAGAAGGAATTCAAATAGCGATTGACATTGGGAATGATTTGTAGCTAATATGGTACTATTATCTATGTCTGAATTTATTATTTTTATGTGAATTTTTGTTTGATCATTCTTGCTATTATTGAATATATGCATGTGTTTTAACAGCAGTCTTTATACTTTCCCTACTGGATGTTTACAGTTTGCTATTCTTATAATCATACATGTATCAGTAATATAAAAAGAGAAGTGTAACAATGTTTTTATCAATTACTTCGTTCAACTATTTGAACGAAGAAATTATTATTTAAATGAATGTCTTTGTTTATTGAATAGTGTCATCTATATGCCTATTGACAAACATAGATCACCAAACATTGCACTTAAGAATAGAAGCTTCCTGGGATAAAATAGTCATTTACGTTTTCGCTTATAGATTAAGTCCTCCATTCATTATCACTTATTAGAAAACCAATCATTCATCCACCCCTTTTTATTCATTACTGGGAAACTGGTCCCATTATATCCAGTCAGAGCTACCATCCCAAACGGAAAAGGAGCTGTAATAAGGTCCAGACCGGGTGGTTATCCCCCGATGATGATGCAACGATTTTCGGGGCATCAACATTTTTGACGCTAGAAGGAGGGCCATCAGCTATGAATGGCGAGTAGATCAAAACCTACATACCATTCTCAGAGTAAATCACCCTCCACCTCACCTTGGACCTCCCATTTTCATTCTGAAACACCAGTGTCCAAACGAGAAGAAGAGGGATCAACTACCACTGCTCAACCCCACCATACTTCAGAACATGTAAGTTTGAAGTCCCCTGAAGTTCAGTCTATCATCCAGAAACTTCAAGGCTTCTCCATATCACCTCAGAGATTTGAAGTATCTCAAGGCAGTGAGACTTCGCAATTTCACCTACCTCATCCTCTCACCAGACTTCAAAGCGAAAAACTCGGCATTGGACCAATTGAGTTGCCTTTACCCCAAAGGAAAAGGTCTAAAAAGAACACTGAAGGATCTGGTAGTGAGACCTTTTCTCCATCATCTTCCATCTTATCATCTCCAATGCGAAGTCAAACATCCACTTCCCCATTACATATTATTGTGCACCAGGGGTCACCACCTTCAACATCACAACCTATTCAGTCTTCATTACCACCTCCTCCCCAAGCACCTGGAACACCACAGGCAATCGTTGGTACTCCCAAGATCGCTCAAAACCCATGGAACAGTCCTGGTGCAGTCACTATGCCTGCACCATTACATCCATTACCTGATTATCCTGAGAAGTGGTTACCAAAGTTTAATCCAGACGCTGGAACATTAGCTACGGAACACATAAATAATTTCATGTTGTCAGTTAATCTAAAAGGAGTAACAGAACAAGATGTTGTAGTTAGGCTTTTCCCCTATACATTACAAGGATCAACTGGGTCTTGGTATTTTTCCTTGCCCTCTAGATCCATTACCAGTTGGAATATCTTTCAGGAGCAGTTTTACCAAATATGGCGATGATAGGTCCTTGGCCACACTCATTAATGACCTTTCAAATCTAAGGATTGAGTCTAGAGAACCAATTAAGGAGTTTAACTCCTGATTCAATAAGCTCTTGAATAACATCCCCACCGATTCCCAGCCAAGTGAACAAATTAGAAGCGAGTGGTACATCACAACCTTACCTTCAATTATAGCCATTTTTGTAGATAGGGCTGGGAAACCAACTTTGGCCGAAAACATGAAAGAAGCCCTCATTGTGGAAAAACGCATAATCACTTTGGAAAAGAAAGCTACTCTCGAAGATAGGAAATCCAAAAGAGTGTCTTTCAAGGATGATTCAAAGAAGAAAATCACCAAAGATCCATATGATATGGAGGGTCTTCAAAAGGTCCTCAAAACAATGTCAAATGAAATGGTTGAAATTAAAAAGCAAGTAGTAGAAACTTCAACAAAGAAACCATATAGGAATTTTAAGAAAACTGAGTCAAAACCACCAAATGTTATATCCAATGCAGATTCAGGCCCAAAGGAAGAAGAAGAAGATGAAACAATTGCACCATCCAATGAATTCGAAGAAGAGGAAGTTGTTGAATGCCATGGAATGTGGGACTTCATATTGCCTAACTCTGACACCAAAACTGAACAAGAAGCTTTTCCTGTGACTACCAGGAGCAAAAGTGCCCCTAAACCTATCTAGGCAAGTTCAAAGAAAAGGAGTGTAGGTACAAATACTACAAAGGAAAAGGTACCCACAAGGAAGTCGACTACAACAGTGCCTCAAAACCAACCATCACCTTCAAATATACCTTCAACATCAAAGACGTTGGTAGTATCGGATTCAATGGATTACAATATTGTTGATGACATGAAGAAGACTAAGGCAAACATCACCATGTTTGAACTCGGAAAATTAAAACATCAGCAGAAATTGCTTCTTAAGGAACTAAATGCAGTTCCTTCTTTGCCTCTTCCTAGTGCTAAGGCTACAAATGGTTCAGGACAACCACCTTCTAGTAGAGTTGAGGCTACTGATACGATTCTAATTGGAGACAGATTAAATTCCCATACCCCCCCTTCCCTCTTAACCTACAAAATCTACAATCGAAATCTGCACAACTGTTTGATTGACTCAGGGGCATCATCTAATATAATGCTAGCTTCAGTTTGTTCTAAACTGAACATAGAATCCCAAAATTCTTCAATTCACATTGTGCAGTTAGATAGAACCAAATTCCAGGTCTTAGGGGAAATAAACTCTGTTACTATCAGGTTATTGGCTAATCCATGAGTATTTCAAAGAATTGATATCTTAATCGCTGATATACTTGAGTTTTATGGTTTAATCTTGAGCAGGGATTGGTCTGAGAAGCTCCATGGGTATATTTCTACCGATTGGTCTCATATGTGGCTACCCTACAAAGGAAAGCCAAATCAAATAAAAATCAATCGGGAGAAACAGATGACCCATACTATCACAGAATTCGAATAGGAGAATCAACCAATTGCATTTGACAATAATATTTTGGGAAATTATTCTTCTGAATCATTCTTTGGCAATTATATTGCCCAACCATCTCCTTTCTCAGTAAACAATTTCACATCCCACATCGAAAATTTTTCACAAATTGACAGATCAAGATGTGTTAATGTTACTGAGAATACTGTAAATAAAATTGTTAATAATTCTTTATTTTGTTCTTTATATTTTGACGGTTCCAAATCCAGTGAAGGTTCAGGAGTAGGGTGTATTTTAGTAAGCCTTGAGGGAGAAAAAACAATGCTTTCTTGCAAGTTAGAATTTGAATGCACGAATAATACAGTTGAGTATGAGGCCTTGGTACAAGGACTATATAAAGCTATTGGTCTGAAAGTTCAATATCTAAAAGTGTTTGGCGATTCAGAGATTGTCATAAAACAAGTTCGAAATACAATCCATTGTCTCTCTAATCACCTCAAGCACTATCCGTCCTTAGTCTAGGAACTTATATCTCATTTTTTAGCATTCAATATTTCACCTATTCCCAGATCCCAGAATGCAACAGCTTACTTGTTGGCCAATGTTGCTTCTAAACTCCTACCTTCCGAAGACTATAGCCCAGATAGATTTTCAGTAGAGTTTATTTTTAGGCCATCAATTCCTGACAATGTCATCAATTGGCGAGTGTTCAATCACGATGAAGATATCTTACATTTCTTAACTTTCGATAAGTCCTACAACGATCAAATCATTGATGAAAGCGATCACGATCTTCAAATGAAAGAAAATCATGAGGAAAACTCAATACCAAAACCTGTGGTTAAACTCGAAGATCTCTACGACATTAAAGACAGGTTTAAATAGGTAACCAATTCAAAACTCCAAAGTTCTACCTTAAGATTCGAATTGATAAATCTCAGTACTGAGCAAAACCCTCAAAATATCAATTTAGGACTAGGGCTTTCTGTGGAAGAAAGGACAGCATTTATTAGTTTATTAAGGAAAAATAAACATGTCTTCGCTTGGAAGTATGATGACTTAAAAACATATGATACATCAATCATCTAACATACCATTCCAATGCTTTCTGAACAAAAACCAATTCAACAAAAACTGAGCAAAATACATCCAAACTTAGAGAGTCAGATAAAATCAGAACTCAATAAACTCTTGAAAGCTAAGATTATTTTTCCTGTTCGGCACTCAAACTGGGTCTCCAATATGGTGCCTGTTAGGAAGAAAAATGGCGACATCAGGATTTGTATAGACTTCAGAAATCTGAACAAGGCGAGCCAAAAAGATAATTTCCCATTACCTACCATGGAGCAGATACTCCATTCAATATCATGTTCTGAGCTAATGTCCTTTTTAGATGGTTTTTCAGGGTACAACCAAATTTTGGTCCACCCTGATGACAGACTCAAGACTACTTTCAGAACAAAATGAGGTACTTACGCTTATCAAAAAATGCCTTTTGGACTTCTTAACGCATAAGCCACATTCCAAAGAGCAATGGATATAGCCTTCAAAGGATTGATCAACAAAACAGTCGTCTTCTATTTAGATGACATTACTATATTTTCTAAAAAAAGATCCAACCATTTACATGATTTGAATCAAATCTTTGAACGTTGTAGAAGGTATGGTATTTCACTCAATCCCAAAAAATCCTTCCTTTCTCTAAATCAAAGAAAGCTCTTGGGCTTTAGCGTTTCCAAAGATGGCATTTATATTGATCCCGACAGGATTAAAGAAATTTCTGAAATCCCATTTCCTCATAACAAAAAATCCATGCAGTCATTTTTATGATAGATCAACTTTGTCAAAAGATTTGTTCCCGATTTTTCTCACATCATTTTACCATTACAAACCATGATTAAGAAAAATTCAGTGTTTAAATGGGGATCTGCGGAAAAGGAAGCATTTGATTTAATCAAACAATCAAATAATCAATGCCCCCGCTTTAAACACTCCTAATTTTTCTAATCATTTCATGTTGTACATTATTGCGTCTGATTCATCTTATGCAGCGGTACTCACTCAGATTAATGATCACAACTTGGAAGCACCGATTTCTTTTTTTAGTTCATATTTTCAGGGTGCGGAACTAAATTACTCCAAAGTTGAAAAACAAGCCTTTGCTGTGTATAAAGCTATCAAACACTACAGACCCTTCCTTAAAATCCCATACAAAAGTTATAGTTCATTTTTCTGCAGTAAGGCAATTACTGATCCAAAGGGAATTAGGTGAGAAAAGGGCAAATTGGGTTACAGCACTTCAAGAGTATGACTTGGAAATCAAGCTAGCAAAGATTGTTAGAGGCCAAGGTTTTTGCAGGTTATTAGCAGGAGCATCCAACATTTTGGAATCAGGTGATACAAAACATATTGAAGAAATCAACCAGATAAGTATTACCAATTCTGAATCTCAATATGCAGATTTAATCTTTTATTTGAAAAATGGATATGCACCTCCTAATATTTCTTATAAAAAAAAACGAGCCATTAGATTAAAGGCAAAAAACTTCATAATCATCGACGATGTACTTTTTAGGCAAAATTATGATTCAGTTCTATTAAGATGCCTGAAAAAACCTAAAGCGCAAAAGGTTTTGCAAGAGCTACACGATGGACCAGCCGGAGGACATTTTGGAGCTGACACAACAGCTCACAAAATCATTCATGCTAGATATTATTGGCCCACCTTATTCAGAGATACTCATGAATATGTAAGGAAATGTTGAAGTTGTCAAATCTCCAGTGGAAGACAAAGAAAACCAGCTTTCCCTTTGCAACCAATCAACATTGATCAACCTTTTGAACAATGGGGATTAGATATCATTGGGGAAATAACTCCACAGTCCTCCAAACAACATAAGTATATCCTTACTACTACTGATTACTTTAGCAAGTGGGTTGAAGCAATTCCATTAAAGACAACAAACTCTGAAGGAATTATAGAATTTATAGATCAATTCATCATTACCAGGTTTGGTGTCCCAAATGCTCTTGTTTTCGATAATGCATCTTATTTCTCTGGAAATGCCATGTTTGAGTTCGCTATTAAAAGAGGATTTAAATTGAAATATTCTGCAAATTACTATCCCCAGGGTAATGGTTTAGCAGAGTCTACCAATAAAAATCTAGTCAAAATTATTAAGCGAACTATTGAACAGAATCATAAAAACTAGCACAAATCTTTAATATTCGCACTATGGGCTGATAGAATAACGTAGAAGGCTTCCATAGGGACTTCTCCATTCAACCTTGTATATGGGAAAGAAGCAGTACTACCAACCAATCTAGTGCTTCCTTCTCTAGCTCTAGTTCAGTTTATTGAAGAAAGCCCCTCTTCTTCTATTCAACTCAGACATGATAAAATATTAAAATTAGAAGAAGAAAGAGAAAATGCCAAAATTACTCATGAAAAACATCAGCAGATAATCAAGTCATCGTTTGATTCAACTTCATCTAGTTCGAAACAGTTGCAGGTTGGTGATCTAGTTCTGAAATGGGACAAAGCCCATGAGGATAAAGGTAAGCACACCAAGTTCCAAAAGATGTGGCTTGGACCATTTCAGATCAGCGAGAAGATAGGCCATTCGACATTCATATTACAAGATCTATCAGGAAAGAGGGACTCTCTTCCTGCTAATGGCCTCATCTTAAAGAAATTCTTCAATTGAGGAGGTAACCCCTTCTCCTTTAATTTCAGTAGGATATATAGCTTTTAGGACCATTAGGAAATAAAGTTGTAAGATTCCTTCTATTGGCCTTTGCTATATTGAAAATTTGCTCAAAAGTAGTTTTGATATTTACTTTTGAAAATAGAAGCCTTAAACAAAAGGGACAATTTTTAGGAAATTAGGTATATTCACATTCTGAAAACCCCATCTCATTTTTGTGAAATCTTCTCAAAATTTAGAAGTATTGTAAATCATTTTAATGTTTTCAAAATGGCCACAAAAGGGTTATCAATATCAAAACAGAAACTAATTCAATCTTAACATCTTCAACTCTTACCTTGTCATCCATTCTCTCTTAAGGAGAAAATTGTCCATCCCATTCATCCAAGTTTATGATTACTCAGAGTGTAATTCTAAAATACTTGATATAAAAGATTCATTGGGAAATAGTTTAACCGACATTACCAACGCTGATACCAAAACAGGGTAATGACTTATAAGCATAAGACAAGGGGTATCATCACGAGCCAGCTTGTTCAGTTAGATTATAACCAGTGAATGGCATTGTCAAACAGCTGGCCACCAAACCAGGGCAATGGTTTGTTATCTTACAAAATAATAGAAAGAAAAAAGAAATACAAAATATGAAAACATATTTTGAATTCATTCTTTTAATCATACTCTGAGATGGACGGGATAATGGACAGTCAAATGGTTAAAAGGTATCCCTGTCGAAACTATGAACGTTTGCTGGCAGCAGAGGCTCTACCTATGACAAAGGAGTCAATTAAAAAGGCTAAGTTGGAAATGTTTTTGTTTTATCATTATCAACCAATAGAGGCCAATTTAAAACTTAGAATGTATTTAATTTTAACAAGAGAAGAAATTAGCAAAAATAGCTTTTATTATATTCAGAATGTATGTATACTTAGTTATATTAGAATTTTCCTTTTTGATAAGATGTCTATATAAAGAAAGTTAAAATATTTCAATATTTCTCAGAGATAATTGTTTCTCCCAGCGAATCGCCAATTGTTGTGCTATACAACAACACCCATTTCATAAAATTTTACTTTCAAAACTATAATATGAAATGGGTCCCTTTTAGATTAAATTGGTATCAACTTATCATTCCTCAAAAGGTCCGGAAGCAAACAAAACATTATAAAACCTTTCGAGTTAATATATATTCGGTCTTATAATAAAAAATGAATAATTCTTTATTATTGCGATAAAGCGATAGCAAGATCGCATATCGCAATAACAAAGGATGCATAACAAAGGACCCATTGGTTATAACTATCGGCTATCGGGAAAATAAGAAATCATAACAAAAGGCCCCTCTCCTTGCTCCGATGCGATATCACTATCGGCGATCGGGGAGTGCGATATGAATACAACGAAAAGTCTTCTCCTAAAAGCTCCCGATGCAAATTAGTGATATCGCTATCGGCGATCGGGGATTCCGCAATGACATAAATGAAACCACTCAAGCATTCCTCTGATCTCCGATTGCGATAAAGCTAAGCGCGAATTTCAAAAAGGATTAACAAGGCTTGGGTATATTGTCTTAAATTATTATTAAAAGCCTTTCTCTTCCCAATAGAGATTCACTTGTGCCCAACCGCCAAAAAATCAAATCCACGCTTAAATGAACTATTTGGCGAATAAAGGATATGATGAGCATTTAAATGATTGATAGGTTTAAACGGCCAATTAATGGAGTAGTTATGTCGAAATCTCTTCAGAGATTGTATCCGCAGGAGCCTTATGTTAATCCTCCATTATGCATTGATTGGCATAATTCTTTCATACTTAGTTTGCGCCATCTATTCTCTGCATTACGTTCATTTTATCTCCTGTGCAGAGCTTCTCCGCAATAGCGAATTCAGGCCAAATGGGGAAGAAGTCTAAGAAATTTGGAACAGCTTCAGCCTCCGCGGTGACAGGACAACATGCTGCCGATCCAGGACCAAGTAAAAAAGGATTAATCTCAGACACCACATGTCTTGGTCTCGGTAATACTACTTGGCAGAGCATCTACAACCTGGTCGAAGTCGAAGAACCTCAGGAAACATCAGTACAAGCTACAACAGGCTCGAACCGGAAATTCGAGGCTACTCTAAAGGATTTGGCCAATTCTTACCTACACAGGATAGCGGCTCGAGAGCAAATTCTTCCATACATAGATGTGGTAAGATGGGCCGTTGAAGAAATTCCAATTACGAACAGAACATTCTGCACTATTGATGGGAGAGTATTTAGTTCATTTCAGCCCAATGATTTGAGACAAATGTACCATTTGCCCAAACCAGAGAAGAAGTATAACAAAGCGTTTCTGGAGAAATTCAGAGATGAAAATGAAACTGAGTCAGCGCCTATACAGGAATGGAGACAGAACCCAACGAAACACAAGCATGAGTCTTCGGGTAAGTACTCTGTCGATTCCTTGTGTTCTCCTTATTGTTATGCTGGAGCTATGATGTGTCGAATTTGGGGGTTGCATGACTCCTCAAAATTTTCCATAGAGATGGTACCTTTAATGGAAGTAGCATGCAATAGTGAAATCATGGATTGGGGGAATATATTATCTGATAAGTTAGCAACAACTATTCTTGAGTTCAGAAACAAATCACGTGTTACTGATAGATTCATCCCTCCATTTTACTTTAGTGCCTACATCTTAGACACCCTCTATTTTAATTCCGAGTTTCCTGTGCTAGGGTGGAGATGGACTCCACAGGACCCCATGCCCATTCATATCTATCACCAGAAGTTGTGGAAAGCCCATTATAAACACCACCTATATCAAGTCTGCAATGGATTCATGTTACCTATTTACTATGCAATTTTTGATAAACCTGCTCCTAAGGTTTCCTCTCAAGCAGAGATTGACTTGACAGCCTTAGGAACCTGGTTCGGAGAAGAAAAATTTACCTATGTAAGAATTTTTGGTAGTCAGGCCAAGCCTTATGTCCTCCCCTTGTATATACCAGACAAACTATTAGCTCGAGAGATAGCATATCAGCTTACATCCGCATCAACTACAAAGTCTCTAAGGAATTCAAAGAAGCAAGTCTGGCCTCCTTTTCCTCTCAGGTGTGGCGTCTACACTCTGCATGATTATAAGCATGCCGAGAAAGAGGCGGAAAATATTAATATACTGAATCTCGCCACTCTTCCTACCAGACGCTTTGATCCAAACAAAGTCGTCTATAATGTTCTAGATCAGGCCAAACTCACTAAATTTGAACATAAAGAAGATGAATTTGATGACCTATTCTCCTCAGCCGAGTCACTATTTCAGGTGCAAGCGATAGCTAAAATGAGATACCAAGACGACGGGTTAGTTGAATTTAACAAACTTAGAGAGCAGAGGTTGCAAATTCTACCTCTAGATTTGTTAGCCACTGCCCTGATGACACAGTCAAGCAAGCCTGAACAACAACTTACCAATGAACCTCCTGCTACATCGGAAATTTTTGAAGAAGTCCAAAGAAGAGAGCAGGAGGAACTTCGGAGGAAAGAATAGGAAGAAGCATAGAGGAAAGAACAGGAAGAAGCACAGAGGAAAGAACAAGAGGAAGCACAAAGGAAAGAACAAGAGAGAATACGTGAAGAGGAACAGAGAAGGTAGCAGGAGCAGAGTAGCAAGGATGTGAATGTCGACACTCAGATTGACCCAAGATTGCTCCAGGAATGGCAACAATTTGATCAACATGTATCAGTAATATAAAAAGAGAAGTGTAACAATGTTTTATTAATTACTTCGTTCAACTATTTGAATGAAGCAATTATTATTTAAATGAATGTCTATGTTTATTGAATAGTGTCATCTATATGCCTATTAACAAAGACAGATCATCAAACGTTGCACTTAAGAATAGAAGCTTCCCGGGATAGAATAGTCATTTGTGTTTTCGCTTATAGATTAAGTACTCCATTCATTATCACTTATTAGAAAACCAATCACTCATCCACCCCTTTTATTCATTACTGGGAAACTGGTCCCATTATATCCAGTCGGAGCCACCATCCCAAACGGAAAAGGAGCTGTATTAAGGTCCGGACCGGGTGGTTATCCCCCGATGTTGATGCAACGATTTTCGGGGCATCAACAGGTCCTTACACTAGTACCAAGGCTGTGGGGTACAATGCCTTGGAGCACAACGTTCCCCCATTCCTTCGCTTGCACTGAGTGTTCAATGTGGACTGCCCTCTACCATGCTTCCCACCATTCAGAGATTGCAGAACAACTCACCAAGGACCAAGTTCAGCACATGGAGGAACTCAATGCAATGGGGACCATTGCTTCCTATGGGGAAAGGAATGATCCAGGTGGATGTTTGATCCAGATTTAAACAGGAACGCAACAAATCATAGAGATAACCATAAACACAGAAATAATATTTCATTTCATTAATGTAAAATACTGAAATATGCTTACAAACAACAATGGAAATAAACCAGCTAGGGTGATGGTAGCTTATCTCTGAGAAGAGATGTGGTGGATACATACCTATGAACTATGTTACAATGACGCTCAAAGGCCTATTTATTGTTGAGAAACAATGGAAAACCATAAACATCCAAAAACCTAACCCTAGAAGATGAAACACCAAACTGTGGGCCCTGTTTGGGTAAATTGGTACATCAACTTCCCGGGGTCGTAACTTTGGCATTTGATCTCTGTTTGACGCACACAATATCTCGTTAGAAATATCTATCCGAGAACTAGAACTTTGGGAAGAGCAACATCGGTCCATGGACCCAAGTTGCTCCTAGTTTTCCCAAAAAACGTCGTTTAGGGTCTTAAAACGGTTCAGGAAGTTCAGGACCTGAAAAACTGCTAAAAATAGTAAACTGTGCTACAATTAAGGAAAATGAAAAGATGAAAGAAACAATGGTGGGGGTCCAAGTGGACTTGGTATGTGGCCACCAATGTTATTCTCTTGACCTGCGAGAAGATACCAGAATACAAAATATGCGAAGAAATATACTCAGAACATAGAACAATAAGAAATAACAATAAGTATTTCACTATTTAGAAAGCAATGTTTACTTGCCTCTTCGAGGGGGTAACCTCCAATAGAGCTGGGCTCAATTACAAAATAAGACACGATGTTCCTTGAGGGGAGTCTCTATCCTTTATATAGGATTCATACATGCAATACCATGGGTCAATACCATGGTTCTTATTAATACCATCTATCTAATACCATGGCCCATTTACAACTAACTGTGGTCCCTTCTTTAAATGCGGGTCAACCACATACAATTATTAATATGGACTTTATTGAATATGTACTTAACTATAACTATGACTCGATCCTAATACATCAATAAGGGGGTTAGGGTTGGACCCTAACATGCCCTCCCCCATAAGAATAACCTTGTCCTCAAGGCTGAAGCTGCGGAAATTGCTGAAGGATAGTGGCTGGTTCCCAGGTTGCGTCTTCCAGAGAGGTGTCTTTCCACTTGACGAGGACTTCCTTGATCGTGCGGCCGCACAAGTGCCGTTCTCGTGTGTCAAAAACTTGTTCAGGTTGGAGCCATATTGACCCTTCTTCATCCAATTCAGGTAGACTAGTTTGAATTTGCAAATGGTTCCCAATCACTTTCTTAAGGCATGGGACATGGAAGACTGGATGGAATTTTGTAGTGGGTAGCAAAGCTAGCTTGTAGGCAACTTCTCCAATGCATTGAAGTACTTGATATGGTCCGTAGAATTTTGGAGATAATTTCTGACAACCCTTGTCTTTGAGTGATGTTTTCTTATATGGTTGCAGCCTCAAAAATACCCGATCCCCTTCTTGAAATTGGCATTCTGAGTGATGTTGATCTGCTTGTTGCTTCATGTGGTTTTGGGCTTGATGAAGATTCTCTCTAAGGTGGGCCAGTATGGTTATGCGGTTTTGTAGGAGTTGATCCACTGCTTGTACCTTCGAGCATCCCTTGATATAAGAAGTAGGGGAAGGAGGGAGTTGACCATAAGCTGCTTCATATGGAGTCATTTTGGTGGTGGCATGATAGTTGGTGTTATACCACCATTTGGTTAGAGGTAACCACTATACTCATAGGTGTTTCTTTTCTGAAGTGAAACACCTAAGGTAGGTCTCCAGACATTTGTTGACTCCTTCAGTTTGACCATCAGTTTGTGGATGATAGGAAGTACTGAGTTGAAGTTGGGTACCTTGTAGCCTGAAGAGTTCCTGCGAAAAGTTATTGGTGAAGATCGGGTCATGATCGGACACAATATAAGTGGGCATGCCATGCAATTTGAAGATCTGGTCCATGAAAGATTGAGCGACCAAAGTCGGCGTAAAAGGGTGGGGTAGGGCACAAAAGTGAGCATACTTAGAAAGTCTGTCCACAACCACCATGATGACGGACTTGTTTCCTAACTTTGGAAGGCTCGTAATGAAATCCATAGAAACCTACGTCCATATTGAGGCCAGGATGGGTAGTGGCTGTAATGTGCCTGGGGATTTGACTGTTTCTCCTTTGTGGCGTTGATAGACATCGCACTCAGCTACAAAAGTAAGAATGTCCTTTTTCATGCCTGTCCAAAAGAATGATCATCGAGTGCGAGCATAAATCTTTTGAAAGCCTGAATGTACTGCAGTGGGAGATGAGTGCAACTCCGCTAAAATGCGGCTTTTGAGGGTGGATGTTGGTGATATCATGACTCTGTCCTTGTAGCGAGGAATCTCATCTTGCCAAAAGTAGCCCGATGTGGAATTTGGATCCGCCTACAATTGATTAATGAGTTGGGAGAGCCAGGGATGTGAAAACCATTCCTTGCGAGCCTCTTCAATCCATTCTCGAATGCGAAGGGAGATTGCGAGCAGGGTGCTTTCCTCCTCAAATTGGCGTGATAACGCATCTGCTACTATATTTTCGTGCCCTTTCTTGTAAATTATCTCATAATCATATCCCAGCATTTTGGCGAGCCATTTATTTTGTTGTGGCGAGGATAGGCATTACTCACAAAAATATTTAAGGCTTTGATGGTCTGTGCGGATTTGGAAATGCCGCCCCAATAAGTATGGTCGCCAGGTATCTACTGCATGTATGATGGCCATCATCTCCTTCTCATAGGTAGATTGTCCCAGATTTTTCCTATTTAGTTGTTGGCTATTGAAGGCCATGGGTTGACCTTCTTGCATTAAGACCGCCCCAATACCCGTACCTAAAGCATCACATTCAATCAAAAAAGATTTGGTGAAGTCGAGTAGTGTTAATACGGGAGTGGAACACATGGCATGTTTGAGAGCTATAAACGCATGTTGTGCTTCATCATTCCAGAAAAATGAATTTTTCTTGAGGAGTTGAGTGAGGGGTCTAGAAATGCGACCATAATTGTGGACAAATTTGCGATAGTAGCCTGTGAGACCCAAAAATCCTCTCAAGCTCTTCAAGGTCTTTGGTTGAGGCCAATCCTACATTGCTTGGATCTTTTTGGGACACCTTCATGCCCCACAAGGTCGCCCAAATACTCAACTTCTTCCATGCCAAAAGAGCATTTGGACATCTTGACAAACAATTTATGCTTTCGGAGCAATTGCAAGAGCAGATCTACATGCTGAAGATGTGTGGCCCAGGTGCGACTGTAGATGAGGATGTCATCAAAGAAAACAAGGACAAATTTTATGAGATATGGTTTGATCAGGTGGTTCATAAGGATCTGAAAAGTGGATAGGGCATTACAAAGACCAAATGGCATGACCAAGACTCATAATGGCCTTCATGAGTTCAGAAAGCAGTCTTTGGAATGTCTACTTCTTTCATGCGAATTTGGTGATAGCTCGAGCAAAGGTCAAGTTTAGTCAAGAATTGGGCCCCATTTAGTTCATCCAGCAAATCATTGACAACTGGGATGGGAAATTTATCTTTGACCGTCAAATTGTTAAGGGCCTTGAATTCTGGACACATGCGCCATTCTCCATATTCTTGAGCACCATGACCACAGGTGATGAATAAGGACTAACGCTGGGACGAATGACACCTGCTTCGAAGAGTTCCTTGATGATTTTTTCAATTTCATTCTTTTGGACGAACGAATATCTATATGGGTGCACATTTGGTGGTTGGGCCCCTGGGACCAAAGTAATGCTATGATCATGTTCCCCTCTCGAGGGTGGAAGCTCATGAGGCTTGTCAAAGGCTGGAAGATGGTTGTTTAAGATCTGTTGCATCTCAGGATGGATATCAAGATAAGTGGGTTTGACGGCCTGGATGGCATTAAATTGGGCTATAACTCCATGGTGGCCCTTTTTTAACATCGTTTCCATCCTATGTGAGCTGATGATAGAGGGATCACCCGCCTGGGGTCCGTGGAGGGTATGTGTGTGGTTTTTCTGCTTAAAGCTCATATATAACTCCTAGAAATCCATTGTGATTGGGCCAAGTGTGCGAAGCCATTCAACACCTAGGACAATGTCGCACCCTCCCATGTGTATGGAAAACATGTGGGTCTTTAACTGATACTCCCCCATTTGAAGTTTGACATTTTCACAATGGCCTTCACATTTCATTGTCTCCCCATCAGCAATTTGGACCTGGAAGTTAGAAACTGCTCTGACAAAACAATGCACTACTTCCGCGACTCTTTGATGGATAAAGTTATGTGTATTGCCACTATCAATCAAGACTAATATTGGGCGATGCTTAATAAAACCTCTGATTTTGAGAGTTTGAGGAGAAGAAATCCTTGCCAATGCATTCAGCGAGATAACTGGTTCTTTAGGTACATTGTCTAGCTAGTTGTCCCCATCTTCCTCCTTTGGTTCCTCCAGTGGTGGGGCTTCCTCCGATGAACTGTGATCAATAACATCAATTTGAAAGAATTCAGGCTCCTTGCATTTATGCATGGGGGAGTATTTCTCATCACAATAGTAACACAATCCTTGCTTTCTTCTTTTTTCCATTTCCACTGGTGACACCTTTTGAACCTTGAGTGTTTGGGTAGTCCTTTGAGCCTGGGCGAGGCGACCCTCGGCTATGAAATTTGGGTGATTCAACTAGGCTGCTAACGCACGTTCTACTTCACAAGCTATCCTGCAAGCATGCATCCATGAGATAGGGTGTTGCAGTTGGATGTGGGCTTGTATGGCTTCTTTGAGACCACTGATAAAACATTCCAAGTAGAACTCATCTTGTAAACCTCCTATGCGGAAAGCTAAGGATTCAAAGGCTGTAATAATTCATTCACTGTTCCTATCTGTCAGAGCTTAGTGAGACGACCCAAAAAGTTAGATTCATGGTCAAAGCGATTCGTAAGAGCTTTTGTGAATGTCTACCAAGTCACGGGCCTTCCATAGCAATGTTGATGCCACTATCACCATTGCCATCTTTCATTGTCCAAGTATGTGCTACCCACACTAAGCTAAATTGCATCATCTCTGATGTGATTCAGTGTGAAATATTGCTCCATTTGTGCTATCCATGTGGCCGGATGAAAGCCATCAAATTTATACATGTCTAGCTTGGGTGGTTGCATCTGAGATTGTTGGTGGTTTCCAAAGAGGTGAATAGAATGGTTAGAGCCGCCCTCAATGTTTTCATTGAAATTATATGCCTCCGCGCGTTCCTCCATCTTTCCCTTTGAGAGTGTATCAACTAAGGTCTTCAACGATGACATTACTTCGTTCAATGTTGATTCCAGACTGTCGATCTTCTCATTGGCCATAGCTTGAGCTCTAGTTTGTACCATGCATTGCTTCAATGTACTTAAAATTTGGGACCGCCCAGATTTTTTTTTTGGCGCTAACAATTAAATGGTACGACCTTGCTCAGCTCGTCGTCTTAATTCTTACGGGCTAAGTCTAGCCAAATCCCAGAAAAGTCAATGCTGCCCAAAGTCTTGCGAGAATCACGCCTAAGTATAGGAGCCCACACAAATAGGCAGATCTTTCAGCGAACCCTCCACTGCAGAGTTTGAGTAGGAATGTGGCAGTGATCGAACCCTTGCTGCTAGATCTGAATGGCGGATTTGATTGTTGCAACTTCTATAGAACCCAAACTGCTAGATCTGGATGGCGGATATGATAGATCTGATTAGCGAATTTGATGGATCTGAATGGAGGATCGGATAGATATGAATGGCGGAACTAATTGTTGCTGCTGCGACAGAACCCCACCTGCTAGATCTGATCTGGAAAAGATGATGCGTGATCCAGAGAGACACAGGAACTATGGTCACAAGGAGTGTCAGGTGCTACAGATCACAATATACATAAGGTTCTGACAGTAATACTCAGCCTAATTTTTCAGGGCACTAACCAAGGAGGATCAACCATACCCTTAGTCGTACAACCCGACTACCCTATTGTATGTGCGAATAATCTCCCCAAGTGGTCTTCTTGGTGTACTGTAGCAGCAAGACGGCTAACGGTTTATCTATGGCGAGGTTTCAAGAGAGCCTAGGGGGCTTCTGATATACCCAGACGGTACTTGGAAGACAGTTCGTACGCAGTTTTGTCTAATGCGCTACTACTCGAAGGGGTACCCACAGGGGTTACAAGGGAGTCCAACAAGCGTGACCACCTCTTGTATTTCCTGCGTGCATGCCTCCCCAAATCCACAGGTTTATGCGCTCAATGGCAGATCCCGTGGTTTAAAGACGCCAGAACACGTCTCTAGCCAATTTTTTTTTTCTTCTAAAAATTGGAGATCCCACTGGCCCTGGAAAGTGCTCTAATACCACTTACCTCTTCGAGGGGGCAACCTCCAATAGAGTTGGGCTCAATTACAAAATAAGACACGATGCTCCTCTAGGGGAGTCTCTATCCTTTATATAGGATTCATACATGCAATACCATGGGTCACTACCATGGTTCTTATTAACATCATTTATCTAATACCATGGCCCATTTACAACTAACTGTGGTCCCTTCTTTAAATGCGGGTCAACCACTTACAATTATTAATATGGGCTTTATTGACTCTTTACTTAACTATAACTATGACTCGATCCTAATACATCAATAAGGGGGTTAGGGTTGGACCCTAACAACCAATATCCACCTGGATCATTCCTCCCCCCTTAGGAAGCAATGGTCCCCATTGCGTTGAGTTCCTCCATGAGATGAGGAATCTTCTATTGAATTTGGTCCTTGGTGAGCCACTTGCCTTGGTGAATGTGTTGGCTTGCTTTGACAACTCGATACAGTTGGATATTCTATTGGCGAGTGTGCTGGATCTGTGTGTCCATGATCCGATCAGTTGCAGCTTGTTCCATGCAATCTGGGTTTAACTTTGTGGGCGTGAGCTGTTCTGCAACGTCGGATGTGTCTAGTAATGGTGGAAAGTATGGCCGAAGGTGGTCCACATTGAACACTAGGTGTAGGACAAGGAATGGGGGAATGTTGAGCTCAAATGCATTGTCTCCCACAACCTTGGTAATGGTGTAAGGACCATATCAGAGTGGTCTGAGTTTCCGATAGGCTCCGGTAAGGCGTTCCTTTTGCAAATGCAACCAGACTTTGTCACCCACCTAAAACTTGTGTGGCACCTGATGTTGATCATGTCGCTACTTGTACTTGGAATTTGATTTCTCGAGAATGTCATGGACCTGCTGGCGAATATGTTGGATGTGATCAATGAAGCTAGTTTCCTTATCTATTTCAGACTAGACATGAGCCGAATCTACATGAGTAACTGTAAATGGCGTGGCCACATTAATGGGACATAGTGGTTGGAATCCGAAGCCCACTTGAAAAGGACTGTGGCTAGTCGAGCTATGAAGAGCCCGATTATAGCTGTGCTGAACATAGGGGAGGCTCTCGTCCCATGTGTGTGGACGCTTTGAGTTGTACATGTGCAAAATGTGTACGATCATCGTGTTGACAACCTCTGTCTGGCCATCAGTTTGAGGATGGAAGGCTATGGACTTAGTGAGTTTGGTGTCCAGCATCGACCAGAGACTGGACCAAAATGTACTAAAGAACCTGATGTCCCGATCTGAGATGATAGACTGTGGGATCCCAAAGTGTACCCACACTAGTTCAAAGAAGAGTTTAGCAGTGGTTTCTGCTGTGATATTCTTCTTGCAGGCCGCCATAATGACCATCTTTGAGAACTTGTCGACGACCACAAAAACACAGTCGTTTCCATGCTTAGTGGAAGGAAGGCTTGACATGAAATCCATGGAGATGGATTCCCAAGGTCGACTAGGGGTAGGTAGCAGGGTATATAGCCTTTGCTTCTTGATGGTCAGTTTTGCAATGGCACAGGCAGTGCATGATCTGATGTACTTTCCTACATCCTGTCGAAGATTCGGCCAATAGAAATACTTCTACAGTACTGCCACTGTTTTCTCAACCCCGAAATGCCTAGCAGTCCGACTATAGTGTGCTTCCCAAATCATCTTGACACACTCGCTTGAAGGAACACAAAGGTGACCCAGGTAGTATAACAGGGCATCCTGGAGGTGAAAATATGGAACATGCTGACCCTCCAAGAGTGTATGGTATGTGTGGCCAAATTCTGGGTCGCTTTTGTAGAGAAGTGGCTAATTAGAAATCTCGTGCCCACAAGAGTTGAGCACGGTGGTGAACGCCATGATCGGTGGTCGACTAAGACAATCTGCAACATTATTGGTGTTGCCCTTCTTATACTTGATATTCAAATGGAACTGTTGCAGGTATGTGGACCACTTCTGATGGCGATCATTCTGTAATTTTCCTTGGGTCTGTATGAACTGCAGGGGTCAGTGGTTTGTGTGGATGATCGTTTCCTTCCCCAAAATGTAATGCTTCCATTGTCAGTAGGCCTGCATAATGGAATACATCTCTTTGTCATAAGTGGGATACTTCCAGGCTGTGTCTGAAAGTGTCTCACTGTGATATGCCACTGGATGCCCGTGTTGAGTAAGGACTGCCCCAATAACATAGTCAGAGGCATCTGTATCGACCTGAAATGGTTGTTGCAAGTCTGGTAATGCGAGCACTGGTGCCGTGCAGAGACAATCTTTCAACTCTGTGAATGCCTTCTGTTGAGATTCAGACCAAAAGAATTTTGCTTTTGCTCCTACCTTGGTGACTTGACTTAAGGGCCAAGTGATATGAGAAAATCCCAACACGAACCTGTGGTAGAAGTTGGCAAGACTTAGAAATCTGCGGAGCTCTGTCATAATGGTTGGAGATGGCCAATCCCAAATGACTTGGATCTTGGCTAGATCCACATGCACCCCTTGTTCATCAATAATGTATCCTAGATACTGAACCTGGGTCATGCCAAAAGTGCATTTCTCCAAATTGGCACATAACTTGTGTTGCCGCAATGTTTGGAGAACCTGTTGGATGTGGTGGAGGTGCTCTTCCCAACTTTGGCTGAAGATTAGGATGTCATCCAAGTATACCACCACAAATGAGTTGGTGAATGGGCGCAAGATGTCATACATTAGTCTCATGAAGGTTGCAGGAGCATTCGTCAATCTGAAAGGCATAACCAACCATTCGAAAAGGCCCTCGGCTTTGAAGGCAGTCTTCCACACATCAGAGGGTTCGATTGGTACTTGGTGATATCCTGACTTCAAAACGATCTTTCTGAAATACTTTTCCCCCTTTAGTTGGTCTAGGAGGTCATCAATCTATGGGATCAGGTACCTATTACAGAAAATGATCTTGTTCAGCACCCGATAGTCAATACAAAGCCTCCAAGTCCCATCCTTCTTCTGTACCAACACGATCGGTCTCCCATAAGGTGATGAACTCGGATGGATGTGACCTTTCTGCAGCAGGTCCTGAATCTAGCTCTTGATTTCATTGTTCTCCAGAACGGAGCGCCGATATATTGGTCCATTGGGCAGTGGCGCACCTGGGGTCATATCGATGGAGTGCTTGACTTGACAGTGCAGGAGGTGGAGATGTCCTCATACTCCTCCATGACCTTGTCCATTTGTAGTTTTCGTGTGGAGCGGCCCTGTCTGGAGGTCGTGGCCACTGTCTTCTTCTTTCTTTGAGGGTGTATCATCAGGAAAACAAATTTTCCAGTTTTGGAAATGAGCTTACTGCATTGTTTTGCAGTAACCAAAGATATGGCGGTAGAAGGTGCTAACAACTTATTTCCCAAAGTAACAATAACAACATGAGGCCTTGATTCATACACAATATGTCGCTTCCACAAGTATGGATGTCCTAATAACACATCACAAACTTGAAGGGGAGCAATGTCACACAATACCTCATCCGTGAAGGGCTTGATGTTGTATGGAAGGTGACATTACTGGCTCACGCGAAGATCTCGTCCTTGTTGAAGCCACCCGATGGTGTAAAATTGTGGATGTGCTGTGGTCGGTAAGCCTAGACGCTTCACGACCTTTGCCGAAATGAGGTTCTTTTGGATGTCACTATCAATAATGAACTGTATCGGGGAGTCCTTTACACACATCTGGGAGTGGAAGAGATGCTCCTCATCCTCTCAATCTTCGGGTTCCTCCTTCTGGATCTTCCTAGTGGCAAAAGTGGCGTTGGGCTCTGCATTAATAATCTGTTTCCCTTTGTCATTCCCCTTGTCGAGTTCTGACTCAGAGTCGGAACATGCATTTGATTCTTAAACCTTTAGCTTGGCCACCAGTGACTGCTTGGCCCGACACTCACTTGTGTTGTGGGTGGAGCTCTTATGGAACTCACACCACTTGCCTGTGTCCTTTTTCGGCTTCATGACGCTGTTCTTTGCTTGCAGCTTTGGCGGGTTGTCTTGGGCCACCCCGCCTTTGATTTGTCCTTTGTTTTGTGGTTTGGGGGCACCTTTCCCTTGCTTCGAATTCACAGATCCAAAGTCTCACTTCTTCTGTTTAAACTTTTTCTCAACCTTGACAGCATATCGGTATGTCGTGCTGAGCGAGGGGATGTTCAGGAATTATATTTCTTCCTAGATGTACTTGTGTAGGCAGTCATAGTGTTTGATTACGAAATGATACTTCGAATCCTTGATACCCAACTTTGTGCGAAGGGTATGGAAAATATTGGTAAACTCCGGCACGTCTTGGTCCCTTCCGCAGCGTGGTCCACTTTATGTATTGATCCTCATAGCTTCCAATAGGGTAGTACTGCTCCTTGATGGCATCCCGGAATGAATCCCAAGTGGGTGTGGCTGAAAATAGTGAGCCTGTACTTTCCTTCTTCTGCTCGTAGTAGGTTTCCCACCAGTCCTTGACGTGGGGGGCTGCTTTGAGAAAAGTGAAAATAATCTTTTCCCGATTCAAAAAATCATGAACAGAAAAATAACCCTCTAGCAGATTTAACCATTTATCGATGACATCTGCGTCTATTTGACCCTTGAATATGGGGATTTCAAAATTAACTTGTACCTTAAAAAGTGTGGCGTTTCTAGAGTAGCTATTGGAAGCCGATGCGTCACCCCTGGGTAGCCACTGAAGGATCTGGGCAAAACTATCCATCATCGCGTTTCTTTGTCGCTCGAGGGCTTCTTCGAGCAACTCCTACCCCCTCATCTTTCTTTTCATCCGCCATGGGAGGCCGTCAGGATTTGCGAGGCTGGTCTTGCAAAGGTTTGCCCAGTTCAAGCCCTAACTCTTTATATCCCGACCTCATTAGGGACATGCAAAGAAAAACATAGAAAAAGCAGACCCCTCTGATACCACTGATCTAGATTTAAACAGGAACGCAACAAATCACAGAGATAACCACAAACACAGAGATGCAGCAGAAATAATACTTCATTTCATTATTGTAAAATACTGAAATATGCTTACAAACATCAATGGAAATAAACCAGCTAGGGCAATGGTAGCTTATCTTTGAGAAGAGATGTGGCAGCTACATGCCTCTGAACTGTGTTACAATGAGGCTTGAAGACCTATTTATTATTGAGAAATAATGGAAAACCCTAAACATCCAAATACCTAACCCTAGAAGATGAAACGCCAAACTGTGGGTCCCATTCGGGTAAATTTGTGCATCAACTTCATGGGGTCGTAACTTTGGCATATGATCTCTGTTTGACGCGCACAGTATCTTGTTAGAAAGATCTATCCGAGAAATACAACTTTGGGAAGAGCAACATCGGTCTATGGACCCATGTTGCTCCCAGTTTTCCCAAAAAACGTCGTTTAGGGCCTCAAAACGGCTCCGGAAGTTCAGGACCTGAAAAACTACTAAAAATAGTAAACTGTGCTACAATTAAGGAAACTGAAAAGATGAAAGAAAAAATGGTGGGGGTCCAAGTGGACTTGGCAAGTGGCCACCAATATCCACCTAGATCAATTTTGTTGGCCACCCACCTATCCCACTTGGACCCCCACAACTGTCTCTTTCGGTTTTTTAGTTTCCTTAATTGTAGCACAATTTACTATTTTTAGCAGTTTTTCGGGTCCTAAACTTCCGGAGCTGTTTTGAGGCCCTAAACGATGTTTTTTGGGAAATGTAGGAGAGACATGGGTCCATGGACGAATGTTGCTTTTCCCAAACTTGTAGTTCTCAGATAGATCTTTCTAACGAGATATTGTGCGTGTCAAACGAAGATCGTATGCCAAATTTATGACCCCGGGAAGTTGATGTACCAATTTACCCAAATGGGACCCACATTTTGGCGTTTCATCTTCTAGGGTTATGTTTTTGGATGCTTAGGGTTTTCCATGTTTTCTTAACAATAAATAGGCCTTCGAGTCTCATTGTAACATAGTTTAGAGGCATGTAGCCGCCACATCTCTTCTCAGAGATAAGTTACCATCGCCCTAGCTGGTTTATTTCCATTTCTGTTGGTAAGCATATTTCAGTGTTTTACATTAATGAAATGAAGTATTATTTTTGCTGCATCTCTATGTTTATGGTTATTTTTGTACTTTATTGCGTTCCTGTTTAAATCCAGATCATATGCACTATTTATGGCTAAAATATTAATGAAAATATCATATAAGTCCAATAGCTGCTTCGGTCTTATTGCAAACAAAAAATGCATTATTTAATTCTAAAATATTAGCAATAAAAGCCTTTAATGCCAAGTGCAGCGGTTCATGCATTGAAAGTTTCCTCCACACAATGGACTTCCTACATAGTTCTACACATGACTTATTTGAAACATATTCAGAGATACAAACATAGGCATAAAGATATCGTGTGTTAAGATGAAGCTTTGCAGACATCATCATGCAGAGTAAGCAATATGGAATAGGTATGGTCTGACACAAAAAAGTTGGCCAAAATCTGCACTCAGAACCACACCCACATAAAATATTAATGTGGTTTGTACAAAATCACTTAAATAGTAGTAGTTATAACTAAAATATGAGCAATAATATTAAAAAGTAGTAGAAAGTGCATAGATCTGCACAAAGAGCACTTTCGCATAAGATTTTGAACAAACAAATATTCAAAATATTCAAAAATATGAAAATAAACATTATTTACAATTAAAATATTAGCAATAACTTCATATACATCCACGAATTACTAAAATAGCTACTTGCTCTGGTATAGTCTAGTCATACGCTGAGACAAAAGTGTGGGTGAAATGCAGACCCCACTTAATTAGCTGTAGAGACAAGCAGATACACATTATTTATTGTACAGTGAAAGCTTCCTCCGCACAATGACCTTCAAAATTAAAATATTATTATAAGATAAGCATAAAGTATGCATTTTTAATACTAAAATATATAATCAATTAAATAATAATATAAGCATAGACAATATTATTGAGCAAATATGCCTTATTTAAAACTAAATAAAATATTAGCAATAAAAATCTTTTTGTGCTAAGTTAGGCGATCCACACATTGAAAGCTTCCTTCACATAATACAACTCATCCACACTTCCACACATATGCCTAATTATTTACAATTAAAACATTATCAATAATATAAGCATAAAGTATTCATTTTTAATACTAAACTATTAGCAATAAAAGCCTTCAATGTGAACATAAGATGAAAATATTTATGCAAAGAGAATAAATTAAATAATGGTGGAGGCAAGGACAACTATAAAGTGAAAACTTGAAAGCTTCTTTTGCACAATGGACTTTTTAATTATTATCTAGGAAGGTTTTCCATGACCACATATGTAGCTACATGAAAGGGGTTATGCAGAGATGGTTATTCATGTGTGCAGGTGATGCTGAGAACAAATGCATGTGTGAAATATGTGTGGAATGAGGAAAGTGTAGAGGAGTCTTTTAACTGTAATGCATTTTGATATTGGTTTTAATTTAATTGGTTGAATGCAAAAGTGCATACAATGGAAGCTTGAGAGCTTAAACGACAAAACGACTAGCTGTGCGGACAAAGCCTTGTGGACTCAAAATAAGATGTTGCAAGGTTGTTTTTGTTATGCGTCTACGGAGATGGTAATAATGACATATAGAAAATGCGAAATAATAAAAATGAAAAATAGTGAATCCCACAACAACGATTTACCTTTGCTAATTTCTAGTTCGCATTTGCTTGTTTTTTAGCTGATGAACTTGTTTTTTAAGGCTCATTGTGCGGACAAGTGCAGATGCTACATACTGTTATTTTTTAGCAACAAATAGTTTCATTTTAATTTATTTTACTAAAACATAAAATAATTATGAACAATAGGCAAAAAAATTATTAATTTTGCGAAATCATCTTTATGGAAGTGACAATAACAAGAAAATGCAAGTGCGAAAATCACTTTTGAAGAAGAATTTAACAACATATATACGAGAAAACAACTAGCCGTGTGAGAAAGCTATTCAGAAATGAAAGAATATGTGTAAAAGTGGCTTTATAATGACGTATTGCAAATGCAAAATGAAATGAAAACTCCACGTTAACGATGAAATGCACAACAAACATTCCCTTAATCAATTAATTAGCGGTAGAGGCAGGGACTATGCTACATTGCAACCATTCCCCTTGTTTGTGTATATATTTAAAGAGATTTTATTTGTAGAAGTGCTTCAAAGGTTGATGTGGAGGTGATAGACCTAACAATCAAATGCGTTGAGAATTTTTTGGCAGAAGACTCAACAAAAAGGTTAATACGAGATTACAATAAAATATTTAGATTTGCACTTTCCATTTTCGAAATAAATGTAAATAAAAACATGACATTGTTTGATTTGATGTTATTTGTATATATAAGTAAAATTTGAAAATTTTATGATATTAAACTATGATATATCCATCTTAACTCTTGATCTATCAAGCACATAGAGGGATCAAATCTCTCAAGGTGAAAACTCTTTTTTGAGTGAAAAGTTTGCAGAAAGGTTTGCATCTCGAAAGATTTGATCTCTCTTGGAGCTTAATAGATTTGGAGTTAAGATGGATCTATGGTAGTTTAATTATTAATAATTATAGTTATTTATTTTATTTTATTTTATTTTTATTTTTAATTTTTATGTAATTTCACCCACTCAAATGTTTGGATTAATATTTTTTTTCTTTTTTATTTTTATTTTTTGTAATTTGACCAATTCAAAATGTTTAGATAATATACATAACGAGACATTACAACATCTCTTCCATTACTAGGATGGAGAGTGTCTCTCTGCCCAAAATGTAATAAATTATTATTATTATTATTATTTTTTTAATATTTTGATTATGAAATGAGAAATGGTTTTTGGGCATGTGGTATGAGCCATGGTATTGTAACAAATCTTATTTACAAATTAATAATATCAATGGTAAAGTGAAATTAAATATCCATGATTAAAAATCTTGTTATATTGTAAGTGTTAAATTTTTATGTTCTTATATAGTAAAACAAAAATATATATATATGGGGCGAATACCCTTACATCTCAAATTACATCTCGAGTCACCAACAAAAAAGAAATCTTCAAATCAGTTAACAAAATGTTCATCACCATTACACACCATTCCCCTTAAACAAAAAAGATGGTCCACATAAAATCTAAAAAAGAGCCTAACAAAAAGCATAATTTGCACGCTATCATGATTAGAGTTCATATAACAAAAAAATGAAACCCATTTCTAGAGTTCATATAACAAAAAAATGAAACCCATTTCGCAAGGGTTGATTTCAAGACCAGAAAGCCATCACCACCGGCGGAGCTCGAGCTCTTCCATGATGCAACCGCGACGAGTCCTTCTATACCCAACACGAGCACCAATAATGCCTCCCACCTTAGTATCCCTTCGCACATTGGATAGTTCCAGAACGGCCACCCTCTCGTTGAGATGTCAGACCTCATAATTGAGCCTAGCCAGTGAGGATTCTGTAGATGCGTGTTGCTCCAGAATTCTGTCCTCCACGAAGGATTGGAAGGAGCATCCCTAACGCTCAATTAAATTCTTCATTTTATTAATGGTGGCAACGAAAGCTTCTGTAGAGTCTAACAATTTTTCTATCAGCTCCGAGGCCCCGATGGTCTCGTGGAGTCCATTCTTTTCTATCCTTGCCATGTTGCCCGCTGAGAAGATAGCTACAAAATGTTAGCTAGCCTAGGAAGGACCGAGGGAAAAAAAACCAGGACGCTACCTCTTGTAACTCTTGTATTCTGAGCCCTTGCCGCACAAGCATGGGGATACATATAGAAATTCAATGATTTCCATAGAGCCATATATAAATAATCCTGCAATTGAAATGCGAGCCCAAGAGAGCCCAAAGATCTCCCATCACAGAGAATATTTTTCCTGGACAGAGGAGAAAAGACCTTATGAGCAGGTCAAATATTAAAATTGAAGCCACCATGCTCCAAAATGAATAATTCACCGCAACTAGAGGAGGAAGTGAGGTTAATTGTGAATTGACATCAAAGAGTGGGCATAAAGATCCGCTTGTTTACCGAAGAATGCCACTTGATCTTGGAACAATTGAAAGGATGGGCCTGCCCATGACGACGAGAGCCTTCCTATGATTCACTAATATAAACAACATGAGAAATAACAACCATAGATCGCCTCCCCTCCACCCTTAGTGACTAATGATTATGATTGATTTATGGAATAATTCACCGCAACTAGAGGAGGAAGTGAGGTTAATTGTGAATTGACATTAAAGAGTGAGCATAAAGATCCGCTTGTTTATCGAAGAATGCCACTTGACCTTGGAACGATTGAAAGGATGGGCCTGCCCATGCCGACGAGAGCCTTCCTATGATTCATTAATATAAACAACATGAGAAATAACAACCATAGATCGCCTCCCCTCCACCCTTAGTGACTAAAGATTATGATTGATTTATGGAACTGGAGAATGGAGTAGTCTATCTAGGCGTCCGGCACCCTCCGCTGGCATTTCTGACATTCCCTGCCATTCTCTAACAAAAAATCTGGAGCAGATCTCCGCTGGAAAGCCTGAAATCCCCTAGGGGACGAGCTATTCTCTGATTTATCCAATATACAGATCAATGGGTTTCTGGGTTTACAGTACTCATTCTTACGGTGCTTCTAATAAATTTATGAAAATTCCAAATATGGGGAGCTGCATTTCTTCAAATGCCACCTCTTTTGTGCCAGCAGCTACTGCAAAACTCATATTGGTGGACGTGAGCATCCTGGAGTTTTCTGAAATGGTGAGAAGCGAAGAGATTCTGGAAGAATATCCGGACCACTTTATCTGTGATTCAGACAGCCTTTATGCCGGTCGAAACATCTCCCAGGTTCTGTGTCATGATGATAAGTTGCAGATTGGGCAGCTCTACTTTCTTCTTCCTCAGCGGAAATTGCAGTTTGTATTGACGAACTCTGACATGGATTCTCTTATTTTCAAGATTAGCACTTCTTGGGAGTCAACACAGAAGAAGAGGCAGAGCAGAAGATTATCGCGTGCGGTCATTAAAGCCCAAGCTCAAGTGCAACCCTTTTTCAATATTCAGAGCCAAGATGAAAGTGAAACAGAGTACGACTCTTCTTCTGTTTGTTGTTTGTCCAGGCGCCCTAATAATCCAGTTTCAACAGATAGCGGGCGACTCCATTTTCAACCCATGTTGGAGACGATTGTGGAGACTGTGATCGATGGTGATAGTGATTTTCATGTAACAAATATGTATAAATCAAGAAACAAAGAATTTTTTGAACTTGCTCTGGTTAATAGGATTTGGAAATATTTTTGGAATTTGCAATCTAGTTAAATGGGAAATATTTTTGGAATCGATGGTGAGAGTGATTTGCATGTAACAAATATGTATAAATCAAGAAACAGAGATTTTTTTGAACTTGGTTCTTTTTGAACTTGTTCTGGTTAATAGGATTTGGAAATATGTTTAGAATTTGCAATCGAGTTAAATTGGAAATATTTTTGGAATTTACAATTGAGCTAAAGACATCTTTAAATATGTCCAAATAATCTGTCATATTGTCTTTAAATTTGTCCAATTAATCTGTCATAAATTCAGATGATTAAATGTGGCTGAAATGTTTTCTTTTCAAAATGGGCATTGGATATAAAGTTGATAAGAAAGCCAAGGCAATGAGAATGATGAAATTTAACTGGCAAATTTGTTGTCATAGGGCGATTTGCAGGTAAAATATAACTAATTTTTTTCTCACTATCAACATTTTGCGTTAAAATGATGAAAATTCTAAATATTGAAGTTACAGAAACCTTTAAATTTGATAAGTGCTTCAGCCTTGAAATCCCTACAAAATGTTCTAAATATTCCTTGCCATTCTACCGCCTAGGTAGACTACTCTGCAAAAGTATGAATAGAGAATACCACAGAGAACTTGCTCGTAGTCTCCATAGAATAGTGGACACGTGTCATTGTTCAAGAATGTTCACGGGCCATTAGAAACGTTGACATCAACTGAACTAAGGTAAACAGTTTATCGGAGTGAAACGTTAAAAAAAAGCCAGACTGTCTCGGTTATGCTTTTGAGATTTTTGGGTTGAATTGGTTTAGAATTGGATAAGCATGTGTGGAAAATTTATAGTTTAGTTAATTAGTTGGAGGAATTGTCTGAAAAGTTATCGAAATTCCGTTTATATTTAGAGAAAATTTGGTCAATATTTTTGTAAATCTAACTTCAAAATTTTAGGTATCTTACACATTTTTTATGGTACTGGCTGAATCTATTTTTACCATCAAAAACACCATTCACCCAAATTCAAACTACTTTGGAACATCGGAACAATTCCTCACCTCATAGAAAACCCCTATTCCTCCACCTCGTAGAAAACTCCTGTGAAAAACATATATTTGAATTATTAACCTTTTATCATTTATATTATCTGAAAATTTTGAAATATAATAAAAAATATATATTTTAAATAATAAAAAAACAATAATTTTTTGTCAAATTATTTGACCCGCCAAAAACAAATTATAGTACTTACACAGCAAAATAATCATGCGTAATCAGTTATATCCATATTCTAATCACATAGTTCACGCAAATTATTAAGAGTGTATGAATTTAAAACTAATTTTGTATATCAGTTATATCATATCCATAATGCAAATTATTTTCTGTATGCATTTAAAAAGCCAAGTCAAAACAATGAGCAGAGATACTATGCATTTCATATTTCTGCAATGAATAAACACAGATATATACATTCTAGATTTCTGGAATAGAAGAGAGTGTACAATTTTTCAGTGGTTCTGCAACTAACCAGTGAAGGTCTTACTGTCCTTCCTGCTTCGCAGAGTCAGCAGTTTCAATCTTTAAAATCATTCTCTGTCATTCTTGCTGCACTTGATAACTATGCTTTCTTCTCTTTTTCAACCGATGAACTTTTCTGGTATAATCGACCTCAGTGTAGGGATTTCAAGTCTGAAGCACCTATCAAATTTTAAGCTTTCTACAACTTTAATACCAGATTAGAATATTTTGTAGGGATTTCAAGGCTGAAGCACCTATCAAATTTAAAGGTTTCCGTAACCTAAATACTTAGAATTTTCATCATTTTAACGCAAAATGTTGATAGTGAGAAAAAAAATAGTTGTATTTGACTTGCAAATCGCCCTGTGACAACAAATTTGCCGGTTAAATTTCACCATTCTCATTGCCTTGGCTTTCTTATCAACTTTATATCCAATTCCCATTTTGAAAAGAAAACATTTCAGCCACATTTAATCATCTGAATTTATGACAGATTAATTGGACAAATTTAAAGACAATATGACAGATTATTTGGACAGATTTAAAGATGTCTTTAGCTCAATTGTAAATTCCAAAAATATTTCCAATTTAACTGGATTGCAAATTCCAAACATATTTCCAAATCCTATTAACCAGAACAAGTTCAAAAAGATCCAAGTTCAAAAAATTCTTTGTTTCTTGATTTATACATATTTGTTACATGAAAATCACTCTCACCATCGATTCCAAAAATATTTCCAATTTAACTGGATTGCAAATTCCAAAAATATTTCCAAATCCTATTAACGAGAGCAAGTTCAAAAAATTCTTTGTTTCTTGATTTATACATATTTGTTACATGAAAATCACTATCACCATCGATCATACAGTCTCCACAATCATCTCCAACATGGGTTGAAAATGGAGTCGCCCTCTATCTGTTGAAACTGGATTATTAGGGCGCCAGGACAAACAACAAACAGAAGAAGAGTCGTACTCTGTTTCACTTTCATCTTGGCTCTGAATATTGAAAAAGGGCTGCACTTGAGCTTGGGCTTTAGTGAACCCACGCGATAATCTTTTGCTATGCCTCTTCTTCTGTGCTGACTCCCAAGCAGTGCTAATCTTGAAAAGAAGAGAAGCCATGTCGGAGTCGGTCAACACAAACTACAATTTCCGCTGAGGAAGAAGAAAGTA
>APFE031051025.1:0-12008 GCA_000404065.3 Pinus taeda | reverse complement strand
AGAGAGCCCTCTCTGATTACAGTTGGGCTAGAAGCTGTAATCCAAAGATTGGTTAGTGGTTACCCCGACCGTATTCCCTTGGAGTCAAAGGGAACAACCTGGGTGTTAACAAAAAGCAACAAAAAAATAATAGAAGCAATACTAACAAAAATCGTTGCATCACATAGACGTGATTGGGTTACCAAACTACTTGAAGCATTGTGGGCTTACAGAACAACATGGAGAAGTACCACTGGTTACTCACCTTATCAACTAGTGTTTGGAAAACAACCCATTTTCCCCATAGAATTCGAAATCCAAACATTACGAATAGCACAGGAAGTTAGCTTAGATCTAACTGAGGCACAGATTAATTGACTACAGCAGATCAATGAGTTGGACGAAATTAGGCTCTCTGCACTTCAAAACACTGCTTTGATCCAGCAGCAGAGAGCTAAATGGCATGATGCTCTCATTAAAAATAAAGTCTTCCACGAAGGAGACTGGGCTCTTTTGTACAACTCTAGGTTTCAGGACTTCCCTGGGAAACTCCAGACTCGTTGGTTGGGACCATACGAAATCCAAAAGGTACATGACAATGGTAACCTTACTCTAATCACTATTGATGGTTCTGGATATGCCGTCAAGGCAAATGGCCACCGAGTTCGTCTCTATCGCAAACCACTCACTCGGGAGTACTTTTGCCAGCAGCTATGCCAAGATTCAGATATGGAGATTTTGGGGGAGGAAGAGAAGTCTTCCAAACCTATAATTCATTAAGGAATTTAATTCTTTTTATAGTTTGTACATAATTTCTTTTCTTGAATCATTTTTGTACATATTTTTGAATCAATGTTTTGCTGTTACTATTTCTGTTGTTCATTTTTTCAAAAGAACAACATTTTCTTCTGGCTATTCCTTTTTCAAAAGAACAACCCCTTTTGGATCAGCCGTCATTTTGCTGTAATTTTGTTCTTTTTCTTTATTTCTATGTTCTGTTGTTCCTTTTCCAAAGGAAGAACATTTTTTATTTCTATTGTTCCTTTTTCAAAGGAATGGCATTTGTGTGTTTTTGTTGTGCCTTCTTCCAAATGAACAACATTTTTTATTTCTGTCGTTCCTTTTCTAAAGGAATGACATCTGTGTGTTTTTATTGTTCCTTTTCCAAAGGAGTAGCATTTTTTATTTCTATTGTTCCTTTTCCAAAGGAACGACATTTCTGTGTATCTTGTTGTTCCTTTTCCAAAGGAACAACATTTTCGATTTCTTCTGTTCCTTTTGCAAAGGAACGGCATTTGTGTGTTTTTGTTGTTCCTTTTCCAAAGGAACAACATTTTTAATCTTTGTTGTTCCTTTTTCCAAAGGAATGACATTTTCTTGTTTTGTTGTTCCTTTTCCAAAGGAACAACGTTTTTGGTTTCTGTTGTTCCTTTTCCAAAAGGAACGACATTTGCTGGTTTTGATGTTCCTTTTCCAAAGGAACATCATTTTTTATTTATGTTGTTTCTTTTCCAAGGAACAATATTTTTGTGTGCTTTGTTGTTCCTTTTCCAAAGGAATGACATTTCTTTGTGTTTTGTTGTTCCTTTTCCAAAGGAACGACACCTATGTGTTCTGCTGTTCCTTTTTCAAAGGACCGACATTTACGTTTTCTGTTCTTCCTTTCCAAAGGAACAACATTTGTGGACTTTTGTTGTTCCTTTTCTCAAAAGGAACACCACTTGCATATTTTTTCTCTCCCTATGAAACAACTTGTTTCTTTTGTTGTTCTAAGTTAAGGATGCTTATTGTTCCTATTATTTCAAGTCTTTTACCATACAGCTATGCACTTATGCAATGGATACAAAAGCACAACATACTGAAATTAGTCAAACATAAATCGTTATCTTTGTAAGAAATTGCTCTGAATTAGTGAAAGGATAGAAGGAACGACATGCTTCTTCATTACCTTTTGTTGTCATTGTTCTACTAATTCTGCTCTGATTGGTTATCTGTATTATGTTGGTCCCTTTTAATCCTCTTTGATTATTATCCAAGAATAAGAGCAAAGGGTTTATATCTTCCTATTGAGATGTTAAGACTTCTTCCACCATTCCTACTCTTAAGGAGTGTTGAACCACCCTTTGTGTATAAATAGGGAAAGTACTTTATGAAAAAGAAGAGAAAAAAGAGCAAACAGGACTTATAAGTTGTCAAATGCAGGATAGGGGGTCTCATTAAGAGCCAACCTACCATGATCATAAGGACGAAAGCGAAGTGGCATTCCCACTATGGCTACCACACCTGGGATATGGTCCAAAAGGTATATCAAATAAACAACCCTTGGAACAGGAGGTCTCATCACAAGCCAGACTGCCCACTTTTCGCTCCTTCCTCGTGAATGGCATTATGGCTAACTAGTCACCAAGCCAGCATAATGGCCTACATTTTGAAATTACACAACATTTCCTAAGCATACACAAAGGATCATGATTCCATAGGTGAAATAAATAACTTTGCCAAGGTTATGGACACCTGTCAGCAGCAGAGCACTGTTAATGGTATCGAAGTCACATTATTTACACCAATAGGTAAGTTATTAGCACCCTTCTATTTCTTATGCTGTGGTAATCAATTATATGTTATTTCCCAAACCATATAGTGCATGAATATATATTATCACCAATCATGACAAAACAATTGACAATGACCACATGAGACTCTCTATTTACGGCAAATGTCTTATCCCCAACCTTGCATCATATCACCGCAGTCTCTTACGTATTAAGCGACGCAACTCTATGCCTCGATTACAGTAATATGCTTCTTTTGTAAACATGGCATATTGCCATATGATGTTCCTTAAAGACTTTGTTGCAGAGCGGGCGCTTCTCCTTTATTTGACAGTTGGGACAACCTATTACATTGTGGGGGGGGGGTTAACCTCATCATTCCCTAGATTACGTGTCAGCTCACTATTCGGAAAGTTGTGTACTGGGGTATAACACGACTCAACGGTATACTATTTATTTATTTTATTTTATTTTTTTTCTGCATGACTTGCTATTCAAAGCCATTTCCATTATATACTCTACAACATTAGAGTTTTAACAAATCTTGCATCCGTCAGCCTCTCTGTGTTTTAACAGCATGAACAGCTACCATTCCTTTGGGAGTTTCCAGTGACACCATGGGAGGAAGATCGATTCGGAGGGAAATAAAAGTGTTAACAGTCTCTGCTGCTGCCCGGGAAATCCTGGCAAAAGCAGGGTGGCTAACTTATCTTAACCACTTGCAGGAGTCTAACGAGATTGTGGCAATTGAATTCTTGCAGAACTTGCCATAGGACCACTCCACAGTGAGGGGGAGACGCATAGAAGTCACCGACAACATAATCGCAGAAGTCTCGGGATTACCAGCCACTGGACCTATATGGACGTTAAAGAAGGAGAGATTGTTGAAGATTATAGAAATCTTCCAGGACGCAATTCGAGGAAAGGGGTTTTTTCCAGTAGCACTAGGAGAGTCGTGGGCGGAATTGGCAAAGACCATTCAAAGCTACATCACCTGTGAGGGTAGAAAAGACGTGGTAAGACCATGACATCTTAAACTCTTAGCTGTACTAAAACAAAAATGCTCTGTAAATTTACCTGCATTGTTGAATTCATTACTTCATGACGTTGCACGGAGCATCAAAAAGGCACAACATGTAGATTCAGTTGTTAGTCATCATGGGTTGATTCGGTTGATAGTTAGCCATAGCCTCACCCAGTAGCAGAGGAGCTTGGAAGAGATAATTTCCATGATAATGGGGGGATTGACCACACCATCCCCAAAATGGAAACATGTCACCAGCACACCCGAGCGTCCAGAAAAATGGAAACATGTCACCAGCACACCTGAGCATCCAGAAAAACGCAAGAAATTGGCAAAGCGTAAACAAGCCACCAGCACACCTGAGCAACCAGAAAAGCATAGGAAATCAGTCCGGCTAACACGGCTATGAGGGGGGCTAGAGAAGCCCCAAGAAAGCACCAGCCAGCCGGTAGAAATAGAAGATGAGCAACCCCCACGGCCAGAAGAGGAAGACAATGAGAAAGAAATGCAAGAAGAGGAGGTAGAGAAATCAGCAGAAGAAAAAGAAGAGGAGGCAGAGCAATCTGAAGAAGAAGAAGAAAAAAAGAGGAAGAAGAGGAGAAATCTGAGGAAGAAGAAGACAAAGAAGAAGAAGCCGAGAAATCTGAGTAGGAGAAGGAAATGGAACAGTAGGAAGGTAGCCCATCGCAAGACCCATTAGGAGAAGATGAATTGGCCAATGTTTTGGCCAATATGGGTGAATATGACCAAGCTTCCAGTCCATCAGACCTCCATGCCGAAGAGAAACCCCAGGAGGAAAATGCACCAGAAGAATCACATGTAAAGGAGGCAGAAGAAGAAAATCTGCCTGTTCATGATGAAAAGATGACAGGAGATGCTGAACAGGAACAATCTGTTCCTATCCAGAAGACACCAAAAGAAAGTATGGAGGAAATAAGGGAAGAAAAATAAGTCGCCCAAGAAATAACAGAACCAATTAGGGTTCTTGCCCCGGAACAGCCAGAGCAGAACAGTGAAGAAACACCCCAGGAAGAAAATCAGGAAACTAGTCACAGTCCAGGCCACAGTGAACAACTTGATGTTCCTTCTGAGGAAATTACGGAAATAAGGGAATTGCAAAAGGAACAACAGAGATTATTGAACATAATAGTCCAGCTCCACCAGCAGATTAGGATTCTAAAGGCAAGGCAAAGGGTAAAAAGGACTTTGGAAAGGAAAAATGTGGCCACTTCAGCAAAACCCCTCAACGCAAAGGGGTGGAGGACCATAATCCATCCTGCTGTTCAAAACCCTTTCGAAAGCCAAGTTGCTGTTCCAAATGATGCTGAGAACCAGGCTGCTGTTCCAACTAAAAAGGAACAAAAATGGATTGATATTTGTGTTAAAATAGAAATGGATGAAATGTTGACCCGTGATAGGGAAATTCAGACGGAGGCACCACTTTCGGGAGTGATAAGGGTTATGAACTCAAAGCAATGCAATAGGAAAGTTTAGGTAAAACTCCCGGCCTCCACTGCTGCATGGAAAAGGGATCCAAAAACAGTAACCCTACAAAAGGGTTTGAAGCAAGCTCAGCAAGAAGCAGAAAAGCTTAGAGAGCAAACAGTCCCTCGAGAAAAGTATGAAGATCTACAGCAGCAGCTAAGGAACGTCAATCTATTCGAAAGCCAGGCCTTTGAAGGGGGGTGAAGGGAACAAGAGAAAGTCGCAAAGGTAACTCGTAGGTTAGATGTAGTTATCAAGCAGATGGATACCTTATGTTCTTTATACAATGACGTCCTAGCATGTAGAGCCCCTACTAAGAACTATGCCTTGTTTTTAATGGAAAGGTATTTGCAATTGAAAATAAAGGTTGTTAAAGCAGGTGCTCCCATACAGATTAACACCATAAATGATTTTATAAACTACTGTAAGCACTACGAGGTAAAAGTTCAGAGACTACTGTGTGAATTTTATTTACATAACCTTGTACTAGAACAGGAGACCGAGCTGAACCCTGGCCCTTTTGTTGGGGATATTCAATTACATGAATTTATTTCATTTGCGGTTAATCAAATTAAGTGGCTCAAAGCCTATAATGCTTTCCAAAGACATGAAAATGGATTAGATTTATGGATAAGAGCTGAGCCTAGGGATCCAGTACAATTATGGAGAAAACATAGAAACCTCATGAAGACTCCAGGTGTAATTGAAGCATTAGGACCCATGCATGAGGCAATCATTTGACAGGGATTTGAATACTTTTTCTCTATTAGAGACCCTGCCATTGATGCAGCTAAATTCCGGTATCAAATATCTAATCCAAATATCCAGCTCAGGGAACCATTTAAGTATGAGAATTTTAAATTAGCTGCCAGTCGCTTGCACCTCTATGGAGAAATCATTTTGAGGGCAGGGCCATCCTGGTTAGGATATAGGTTCCAGAGTCCAATTATTTGGCACCCTGCACCCAGATACCAAGCCCTGTATGAGATGCCTGAGGATCAGACAGGCCATTTCTTTGACTACCTAGTTACACATCATGGTTGTAGGCCTTCACATGAGATTCCATCTCCAACCTACTCACTCACTGCCTTACACGTCAACTACAATGTTTTCATGAGGGCATGCAAAAGGGTAAGCAGGGGGGTGTGTGGAGTATTAAAGAAGGTATGTTTTGATGATTATTTCAGTTTCTTTTCATTATAACTTACAAGCCTTTTTGCATCATGAACTCATAAAATGATAAAGAATTGTAATAAAACATGTGAGATTAATATGCAAGACAAAAACGCTGACAACTGTCATTTCCTTACGCAGGAAGGAGAAAAAACGAGAAGTTTTCGTTCTAAAGAAAAAGACAAAGACGAGTTAATTGTTGTCCCTTTGACGGGAGATCGCATGCAAACAAGATCAAAGTGGATCAACCTGGGAAAGGAAGCGGAGATATCAGCTCGGCGTAGAAAAGAGAAGAAATGACTGAGGGCTAACGGTTCGGCGAATCCCTCAGGATCCTTGATCCTGAGGGATCATTGTTTTATCTATTTCTACACTTAGATATCTTCGTCGTCACCCTTATATAAGGGGTAGCACTGTTAGCTCAGGAGAGAGAGTTAGATGTTATTATGCCTTTATATAATTTCTTTTAAAGATGAAAACTTCGATCATCGTGTCTTGTCAAGAACTGCTCTACTGCAATTTTACTTGATGCATTAATACAAACTTGGCTACTATTTCATCTTTGAGTCTGGAATAATTTCAAGCAGTGTACCCCTAGAGGCTAAGGGCCCGACCCTAGAGGACACTTTCTCTTGTACCATTACGCTTGGTTTTGTGTGGTTTTCTTATCGATGTGATTTTGGTAATCTGATATGTTTTGTAAGTTTACATCACATCCTATGTTATTCTTAAATTACTAAGGGTTTTTAAGATAGAATTGCTATATTGACTCCGCATCATATTACTATTCTTTTAGGTGTTGATATAATACTGCTAGTCTTTACGGAATATTGTTGTTGTTCCATCACAGAGCTTTTGTGCTGTGCACTTGTTCCTTAACATTACAGAATTCATCTTGGAAGTTCTATTCTTTGTGATTGTTGGATTCTTGAATACTGATGTTCTATCTTGAAATGCAATCGTATTCTTTCTAACTGAGGTAATAACTTGATCAGATTACTATTTGAGTATGCTGTGTGTATATATGGTTTTCAGCGTTGTTCCATAATGTATCAGTAATCGGTGTTGTTCCATTTGTGTTTGTTATTCAATACGTCCGTAAGAGTGAAGGATTTCCGTTTGATTCCTGTAGATTATGATTAATGCAATTGATTTAATAGACTAAAATGTCACGGCTTGTTAGACTTAGTTGTTGTTCTATTTCTTGACTGTTGTTCTATTTCTGAATTGTTGATCCATTTTAGACTTGCTGTTCCATTTTACATTTGTTGTTCCATTTTAGGTTTGCTATTCCATTTCATTGTTGTTCGATTTCTTCGTCGTTCCATTTCTTATATGCCGTTCCATTTCTTGTTATTGGTGTGAAGAATGATCTTAGGCTGTAGTGAGCATTGGCATCTACTGTCCAGCTCCCAGATCCCTGATTTGTTCTCTGATTTCCTTTTCTATCAGTTTCTAAAGGGATTGGTTATTGCTACGGAACCCTTGACTAATAAATTACTTAGTTTTCTGAATGTGTGATTTAATCTTTTGAAGTAGTTAAGCTATAAAGAAGCATCCATTTACTCTTGTATTTTCAAACACTGTGCTACTAGCATTACTTTGGAAAATGATAGCCTTAGACTGAGACACTCTTTGAAATAACAAAACGTTCCCGGATTGACATATTAATGTGAGGTAACTAGAGGTGAAAGAGACCCTTTTTATAGCTCCACATCATGGAAAAATGAAATGCTAGTTGTGAGGTCATGACTGCCAAGGTGTGTTAGGGAATGCCAGGGCATGCTAAGGTGTGCCAGATAGTATGAAGACATGTCAAACAAGCTAAGATGTTCCAAGTGCTAAGGCATGTCAAGATGTACAAGGGTTCCAACTCCCTGCCTCCTCTTCTTCTATACGATATCCACTTATGACATTTCCTTTGCAATATTTAGTGCATTTGATAGTTATAGGTCATTTATAGGTTATAAATGTCTTCATAGTTTCACTTCTAATTGAGTGTTAAACTGAACATATTGATTCTCTTATACATAACTATTTTTCCCTCCACCCAATTTTCATAACTTCATTAACCATTAGGTAGGGACCTACATCTTCGATGTTGCTTTGCTTGTTTAGTAAAATATTGCTGAGACTTTAATTTATTTAATGTTGTAGAATTTATAATTTATGAAGTTTCAAGGTCTAATTTTAAAAAATATAATTCTTTAAAGGGTGATAGTTCAATGAAAGAGCACTTGATTTACAAGCAGGAGGTTGGTAGTTCGATTCCATCGTGCCCTGACATCCATATGGAATGGTGACGATCAATTTTTGGTGACAAGGGCTCTTTTGACCATCACCACTGAACTTTGGTGACATTTTTCGACCGTCACCAAAAATATGAAATGGTGATGTTCAACAAATGCCACCATATATACGCATCAATAGTGACGACCCTCAAAGGTTTGTAACCATAAATCGTTGTTGTCGATATGAAATGGTGACGATCAATGTCCGTCATTATAGTCATTATTCATGATGTATATTGAATGTCACCACAACACCTATACTTCTAGCAATGCGGCTTTTGGTGATGGTCAATGAATGTCACCATATATATATGCACCAATAGTGATGACCATAAAGATCCATCACAATAAATCATTATTGTTCATATGAAATGGTGACGGTCACTATCTGTCATTATAATTAATATTCGTGATGGACCTTAAATGTCACCATAACACCTATACTTTTGGCAATGCCACCTTTGGTGACATTCATTTTTTGGTGATCGAGGCCATGGTCCATCACCATTGCTCATATGCAATGGTGATAGTTGCTATCTGTCATTATAAACCATTATTGGTCACGAACTTTGAATGTCCTACAACAACTATACTTTTGGTGACGCCACCTTTGGTGACATTCATTTTTTGGTGATGGAGGCTACGGTCGATCACCATTTCCCATATGAAATGGTGGTGGTCATTATCCATCACTATAAATCATTATTGGTGATGGAATTTGTATGTCACTACAACACCTATACTTTTGGCAACGCCACATTTGGTGACGTTCAGTTTTTGGTGATAAATGCTCTTTTGACTGTCACCAATGAGCTTATGGTGACATTTTTCACCCCTCACAAATGTCCTTTTTTCTTGTAGTTCTACAACATCACCAAGAGGATTTAACATTCATATTTTTCACACAAAAATGGACAAAAAGGAAAAAAGAGTTGTTGTGTTCATTTACATGCATAGCAGTAGAGTGTTTGGTTATTTCAGATCGTATACCTAGGATAGTAAGATTACAGACATGTTAACTTAGCATTCTTTTGAAGTAAAGCCTCTTAGCAATTAGTTATATGAGTGGTGTTTAAGCATTTGATTTCAGTTTTTCCTTACTACAATAGACAATATTTCAGTTAGTGTAAATTCCCCCTTTCCTCTTTGGTAATCAAGCCTCTTCTGAATCAATAGAAGGCTGGTTTGTGAAACCATAGTGGTCTATCGCCAACCTAGCAGTGACGAAGAATGGACCCATTGCATCTACTTGTGTATACAACACTGTCACCTCCAATTTTGTATGAACCCCGGGTTGATAAAGTAAAGTTGGTAGCCACAGGAGTTGCATCATTCTTGCTACAATACTGGTGCTCATCACTTTTTTTATGTCATTGCCAGGGAGATTTCTGAGTAAGATGTGATTTCTTCTTTCTTTCTTTCATTTCTTATCTCTGACATTCTGCTATTAGCTTCATTTCTACAAAAGTAATTGTAAGTGGTTTGCTTTCTTTTATATTCTGTAAGTGATATTTCATTCAACAATTAGTTTCTATTCATTTTGTTATTTCAATTCTACAATTAGTCTCAAAGCTTGAAAAAATCCACAAAACAAAACAAAAAAACTTATTTCATGCCTCGTAGGAATAGGGATAACTTAGGAAAATTTCTACCAAATACCCCCACCACTTCAAACAACCAACCTGTCATGTTCTTTGTTGGCTATGAATTGGAGGACCCCTTAGGCGAACAACCAAATATTTTTGAAGAGCCTACAATGGGAGAAGAAGAAGGAGAACCCATTCCAACTAACCTAATGGCTGAAAATAGAAATGACAAAGGAGATAGAGAAAGAATTGAGGGTTCTTTTTGCATCAAAGAAACTAATGGGGATACCAAGATGAAAAATACAAGCCTCTTTGCTCTTCCTCATTTCCATGGCCTGACCTTAGAAGATCCAGATACTTTCTTGTTTGAGTTTGCAGTCATATGAAAAACTTATGATTACAACACTGATGAGTAGAAGTTGAAATTATTCCCATCCACTCACAAGGATGTAGCTTTGTGCTGGTTCATGGTTTTTGTTTGGTCAATTTAGTGTGATCTAAATTGCTATTTATATTGTCAACCCGGGGTTCGTAAACTGACGAAGTGAGGTGTACTATATGTACTTAGATAACCATTTTCTTAGACTTTTTTGTCGTTTTAAGCTTTTTAGTTTGTTTTTGGATTTTATTCTTTTCTTAATGTGTGGTGATGAAAGTGAAGTGTGAAGTGTGTGGAGTGTAAATGGTGATGATTTGTAAACTCGAAAAATGCTCAAAAGAAAGCTTTACAGTACTTGAAATGAAACCAATTCTTAAGAGAAAACAAAGTGCATCAAAAAGTGAACTAATGGCAATGGCCCAGTATCCTTGCTGCTGAAAATGAAAAGAAAGAAAAAACTTGAAAAACAACTCAAACTTAAAGTAAAGCAGCTAACTCACACTACTTGATCTTTTTAGATCCTTTGCCCCTTGGCTCAATCTACCTTGGGGAAGTAATCATGAGCATGACAAGCAATATGATATTTAACTGTTCAAGAAAGTAAATTGCATAAGGAAACTAATCACACTACTTGAATTCTTCAAATCCTTTACCCCTCAGCTCAATCTACCTTGGGGAAGTAATCATGAACATAACAAGCAATATGATAACTAAGTGTAAAAAGAAATTAATCACACTACTTAGACTCTTTTAGTTCTTTACCATTCAGCTCAATCTACTTTATGGAAAGCAACTATGAGTAAGTAATATGACAACTAAATCACACTACAGTTAGTGATCTTCTGATCTCCTGCTGATATAGCCATTTGACCACAGAAAGAAATCATAAATTGTTAAGCAGTATGACATCTAATTAGCAGAAAATAAACAAATAACAATTGGAAAAGGACAGTGCTGAATGTAAATTGCAAAAAATAAAGGTTAGCAGGCAGGACAAGATGATCACATATGCCAAAAGTTATTAAAGAAAATAAAAGAATGCCCGGGCTGCCTAAAAGGAACCTGCAAAAAGCACTGATCAGTTTATAAAGACAAAGATATAAACAACAAAAATCATAAAGCAAAACATCTTATGTACAAACTAATGACAAAATAAAAGCATAAAGAAACTAGACAAATACTTTACAGGCTTCAGCGTGTAGGGGCCCTCTGCCACTTCAGCCAATCAAATGATCACAAGACTATTTTCAGAAAGGTCTACTCATGTATTCAAATCAACAACATATAAAACAGTGGGGTGAGAAAATAACCAGCAGCGTGCGGAAATTACATAACAGTTCAGAAATTCTATGCATCCCAAAAAGTCTCTTTACAGCGTTTGACAACGCGTTATTTATAATGTAAAAGTTCTATAGTTAACTAATCAACCACTTATGCTATTAACTGCGTGCCATAGACACGTAGATCTCTTGAGCCGAGATCTAGTGTAACTGTCGTTATGCTTCTTAAATCTTGGAGTGGTTGGCTGTTAGATTCATT
>APFE031051023.1:8554-31878 GCA_000404065.3 Pinus taeda | reverse complement strand
ACAATTCTTGGATGATTCAAATGACAAAACCTCTTTTCTATATATAGGAGTCTAAGGAGTCACAATATAACCCAGCCGACCTAACAATAATAATATGAATCCACAATAGTAACATTAGTGGGCTTATATGGGGTACAATAGTAACAATATGGGCACTATGTGGGTACATCAATATAATAAGTGGGTTGTACTAATAACAATAAGGGTTACACTAGTAGTATAGGGGCCTAACACATGCAGTCAACCTAGTCTCATTATAATCTCTATAGAACATTGAAGAAAATTTTGAATAACCAATCATTAAAAAATTAGAGCAAGTCTACAAATGATTTGAACACCTCTTTTAATAATATTTTCTTTTTTCTTACATTGATTTGACGGGGTTGATTGAACCCTTATTATACACAACTATTGAAAGGTTTCAAATAATTCTATTTTCATATCACAATGGTGAAAGAATTCAGTGGGTATTTTTATTTCCTATTAAATCAATAAAAATACAAAATACAAAAGATTAATCATGACATTAGCTTAATCTCATTACAATTGCTACAAAATATTAAAATATAAATTGAATAACTAACAATTAAGATATTAAGGCTCCTTTATTAATAATAATAAATTAGAATATTAAAGAAATTTAGGATCATTTAAACATCTCTAATAATAATACATTCTGTTATGTTCATAGCATCGAGATTACGAGGTGGTTTTTTACACTCTGGTGATTTTTTGCAACCATCGTCGCCTGTTTTTTTTTTAGGTTTCGTCTATGAGGGGGTCTGGCTGGTGGAACCCTAGCCGTGGCAACCCTCTCTTCCTCTCTGCCACTGGCACTCTGGTTCGACAATATTTCCCTAGGGGCTATCATTTCCTTTTGCTTGTTGTTGCCGACAATTCTTCTATGGGGGTTGTCATTTCCTTTCACTTATTGTTGTCGTTGGTGGCCTTTGTTGTGGTTATGATTTGGGGGCTTCGTGGCATTATCAATATGTTTGTGCTCAATTGTGTGTGGAGTTGAGGGAGCGGGCTATTTGTGGTCGCAAGCCACTAGCTTCCCTGTTTCATGCCCCTTACATGTTGTGGTCTTCTGATGCCGCACTCGTTTGTTCAATTTCTTATGGAGGCATGCTCTGGGCTTACTGGGCGGCCTATGTCCAAGTTATTGGCTAGTTAGTTGTTTGGCCAACATTTTTGTTAGGGTTTTTTCTCTTGTATCTTTATGCACCTTTTAGGGTTTTCCTAGTTTTTGGTTGCTCTTTTTGGGTTTTTCTTGATAGGCCCATGTGCCCTACTTCTTGCTTGGCCTTTCAACTTTGTTGTTTTGCCACAAGGCATTAATACTCAAATGCCTTAAACATATGTAAAATGTAACTTTGTTCCTCTTTTGGAAAAATAAATTTACACGTTTCTTTTTTAGGGAAAAATAATACATTACATTAACCTTGAGTTAAGGGAGTTGATTAAGCCCTTATTATCTATATGGTAATTAAAAAGTATGCTGTAACTTTGTTCCTTTTTGGATGAATAAATTTAAAGGTTTTTTTTAAGTAAAAAAATAATACTTTCCATTATATAGCATTTGAGTTGATTAAACCCGGTTCAAGGGAGTTGATTAAGCCGTTATTCTCTACGTGGTAATTGAAAGGTGTCTAATGCATCATAGTTGAGTAATCTACACGAGCGAACAACATGTAAATTAACATTAAAGCAATTAAATATCCCACTTGTTTCTACTTATTCCCATTAGATTATATACTTGGGTTAAGCCCAGAATTATCATTTTACCCTTAAGATTCTAAAGGTATTAATTCATGGTAAGAAGTATCTACAAGATTTGAATCTGAGTTAAACCCAACTTAACATTAACGGAGGAGCCGTGGACAATTCTTCATCTAAATTAGACTCCAACTTTATATTTGCAATTTAAAAATGTACACCGGGCCAGAGTTTGGAACGAACCAGTTGAATATTACAATAGCCATTATCAAGGTAAAATGATTGAGATATTAAAAAATCAAACAAAAAGCTGCAAACATGATGAACGCTCTGCTCTCCTGTCAAATCTGAGATGATTTAACTCACTAACCCCTAACTGTTACCCTGAATCAAATCTGGGAGATAAGTTCTCGAATTGACAAGACACAATTCTCTCTCTCCCTTGGAGGAGAAGATAGGCTGTTATGAACATACTGTAAGAACTGATAGAAACCAAGAAACGATTTTGATTTTTTCCTTCTCCATATATGAGTAAGAAGGTGACCGTGTTATGGCTGTTTTGCAGTATACTATACACCATGCAAGATATTACAAGCAATGTCTTGACAATATAAAGCTCTGGCTTTGTCCTTGAATGTAATTTTACCCCTATTCCTGTTGGGTATGGTGCTTGGTCCACTCCTATTTACAGAAGAGTTAGAACGTGGACCAGAGGACTTTGAGCCTTTCTTTTTCTCCCCAGTCTGAGCTCCATGGGGAATCTGATTTTCAATCTGGGATAAAGGAACGCTGAGCCTGTCTGGTGGCAAGGAAAGTTTAATCCTTCTGGGGGGACGCAAACAAGCAAGGCGACATCCCTTCCGACCTGGGCAGTCTGGCAATGAACCTACCCTTAACTCCCTCTCTATCTCCTGATCAACGTCTCCTCCACCAGTCTCCTGCAAGCAAAGGCAACATATTAGACTTTTCGTTTTATTTTGAGCTGCAGAAGCACTCAAATATAAACTCCAGGCTTATTAGACACCCACGTTCTCATCTGTGGATTGGAAAGTGAGGAAAATATTTGAAATAAGCAATACAATCAGAAATAAATGAGGAAAGTGAACATCAACCTTACCCCTAACATCAGAAAAGTGAATTGCTTGTTCACATGAGGTATGCGAGGAGTTATAACTTTGCGTAGCTCGGCAAGGTTAGCGGCTTTTGAAATTTGCACAATGCATATGAGCTTCCCCAACGCTTCTGTGGAGTTTCCCCATTTCACATACACATCGACATTGCAAAATTCATGGATACTACTAGAGTGTGATTTTGTTGGTTCTAATGGAGATTTAAGATTTGGCTGCACCACACTGTTAGAATGCCTCGATTGAAGATTCTCCTCATTATCACCCACCTGCAAATAATGGATATTATTACATTTGCATCATATTCACACAGCAGTCCTTGCATTGGATACTTGTGATTGCAAACAAAGTAAAGAAAAAAAAAAAAGAGAAAATGTCACCTCGACTGATTTTGGAAGGGGAGGTGGTAATATTTGTGGCTGTGGTGATTCTGGACTTACACATTCCACTTGTGGACTCATGCTTTCAACATCCCCTTCAGTGGGAACTGTCTGTAAAATTCCCAAATTTAACCTCTCAAAATCAACATTTGATGGTGTTTCTGGAGAGTTCTCTTCTGCAATTAGCAGTTTACGAGGTTGTAGTGAGGGCATTTTTATATATCCCGCTTCATTTTCAAGAGCTGATGGCTGTGGTTGTCGAGGTGGTGTTATGAATGTGAACTCAGAGACAAGGCTTCTGCACACATTATCTTGTTGAGTTGATAATTGTCCTTCTCCTTCACATACAGTATTTTCCACACAGTTGGTTACAATATCACAAATTTGATGTGGACAACCTCCATCTGAATCAACCATAGCATTGGAACCCATGTTGAAGCAGGCAGAGGGAGGATTTCTGTCCTCCTCCAAGTAGGTGTTAAGCACCGAGTCCTGCACTGTTCCAATTTCTTTTTCGATTTCACATCCTTCTTCATCATCATTACAACTTTGTCCTACAATATGGATGTCGTGAATTGAGCCTCCATCCAGCAAATTGTTACTTGAACAAGTGCCTAAATCATCAGAAAAGAGAATGCATGAAACATTGGTCTCCTCTGGACACAGCACAGGCCTTGAGCTCAATAAGTTTGGTGATTCGACAACCTTAGTTTCTTCATGACTACATTTAGGGTGCTGTTCAATCCGAATGGCAGGATTGACACTGGTGTCATAATTAGACTCCAATTCAAAGCAGCACAGTGGATTGTCATCAAACAACTTGGTTATTTGAATTGACTTTATTGCATTTGTATATTTGCTCTCCTCACTAGCCCCTCTCAAATTTTGTGCAGTAGCTTGAAGTCCTTCCTTCCCTTTACATAGACAAGTTTGAGCTTTATCAACACTCAGGATTAGATTATTGTCTGACTCTAAACAAACAGTTTGTGTTTCAGTATGTGCCATGCTCCCATATTTAAGCCTCTCTGGATCTTGTGTGGATTCTTTAGTTTGATTTTGTCTATAATTATCACCATCTTCCATTTGCAGATATTGAGATTGATAATCTTTATCTTCTTTTTTTGGATCTCTTATATAAGAGCAGTCTGAGTTGGAGGCATTGTATGTTTCTGAGTATAGGATGAAGGTACAAGATACCCCCTCATTTGGTAGGCAACAACCTGTATTGCTGGGATCTTTATCAAATTTGTCCACTGTAGACTTCAAATCATTGGCTTCACTTTTTAAATTTTCAGACATATTTTCCATCACAAGATCTTCTTTCTCAACATTTCCCTTTTTCTCATTCCCTTCTTCATCTACTTTAGATCCCTCAATGCAAGTTTCACAATCGTCTTCACCTTCAAAAGAAGTTTCAGGTATGACAGGCAGCCACCCTGTCAATGACATTCCACCTGTCCAATCCACATCAAAATCTTTATTTGTTCTAGCGTGTTGCGCCCATGTTGAATTGACAGATATGCTTCTGCATATGGAGCTTTTGTTTGTGTTTCCTTCTGATAAAGTGTTTGTCTCACCACATATAGCTGTCTTTATGTCATCTCCATGGCTTTCATAGGCTCTAGAAGGTGGTGCAGGGCACTCGATTTTATTATTATGATTGGCAATTGAACTATTACCATTCAAAATAGCAAGATCTGCTGAACTGCACACCTGCACTTCAGGCCCAGGGACTTCACTATCAATATCAGATAAAGATAGCTCTTCAATTTGATCACAAGATCTACAAATGACAGCCTGATGTTCTGAATCATTCTGTACAACAGTAAAATGGACTTCCTCGTCCCAGTCCCTCAAGCTGTGTATTTTATTGCCCTTTTCATCCCTGGTAATGTGTTTACATGTTTGTTGATCTTCACCAGGCATAGTAACTGAACCAGGATCATCTTTATAGGGACTTTGAAGGCCACTCTTTTCACTTAAAGCATTACAGTCCAGGACTTGACTCTCCTCACTGAAGACATTATTGGGATCTTTTAAAACATGAGATTCTTCTTGGACATGCAACCCATGGGAAGCTCCTATTGCTGCATCTCGACTTATGTAGGAAAACAGAATGTCTGCTCCATTACTATCTATAGGGTGGCAAGGTGGAACTGCACAGGATTTGTCTGTTGGATGGTACAAATAGTGAGCTAAACTTGATTCAGTAGAAATTTCAGGAAGCCCTCCCTGTTGTTCTCTCATCTTGAATATCAGCTCAGCTTCTATGTCTTGGACCTTATCAACAAGTTCACATATCTTCATTTGATGTTCCTGCATTTCTGTATACCTCCTGGTTTCTGTTTCCGATATCTTCTTTCTGCTGTTTTCAATTTTGTTAATCAAGTTTAGCAACTTTTCATCTATTTTCAGCATTTCCTCCATAAACTGTTGTTTCTCCCCTTCCACATGTGCTACACTACTTTTCAGGTTCTCCAGTTGCTGTGTTTTTCCATCCAACTCTTTTGCAATCTCATCTCTGCACTCATCTTTTAATCTATTATCAGCTTGAAGTTTTGCAATCAAGGCACTCATGACTTTGATCCTGGTCTCTAAGACTACTTGGTCAGTAGCATTGATTTTCTCTTTAAGATGGGATTTAGGTAATTTGACAATACCTTTGGCTTTGGCCCCATATTCCAAGGTGCTAATTGTTTTTTGAATGTCTTTTGGATCAGTGCTTGCACATAGAATCATCAATATCCTAGATTCATCATCTTCGAAAGAATCCTGAAAAAGAAGAGAAGTTTACAAAACCCTCCTATTGGAAATGAATAAATGCATTGGTCTAGAAGACAGGCATACCTGAAGAAGCATGGTGAGTTTACTGTCCCTGTAGGGAATGTAACCATCCCCATTTGCTATAGCCTCAACAACCCTTTTCAATGCCCCGTTCCCTTGATTTATTTTACCTGTCTGATCAACAAGATGGAGCTACACATTACTTTTTCTAGCCATATACCTATTACATGAGATGCATGAATGTGTGTATGTGTGTCTAGAAGTGAGAGATAAAGAGTGAGAACCTGCATTTTTGCCTCTACCCCTATCCCAGCCTGTTCGATGTTTTCTGAGCCAGCCATGTCCACCAGCACCAACCTCCCTCCAACTGATGGGACATCTACTATAATCTGCAATTTAAATTCCATTAGCATGGAGATTTGCCTCTGGCTGAAAAAGAAAATGGGAATATCCAAAAACACCGTGGATGAACATACATGATTATGCAATCAGAGCAGAATTTAAGATACCCTGCTTACAAAAATGTAAAATAGCAATTATAAATATGCAAAAACTGTAGCGTAACCCAGGCAAGGATCCCAATACACAAGTAAAACTCAAAATAAATATTATGTTCCCTAGATCTGCAAGTGTAAAAGCTATCTAGAATCATTTTTATAGTACAGTATAGCAGAGATTTACAGATGTTTAGAAACTTTAAGCAGCCAAACAATCAGACAGTTACAAGGAAAAAGCAGTAAGACAGAGTGAGATACCATGCAATGGCTGCGAGAGCTCCTCTCGTTGCAATTGGTACTCTTCACAGCACGCTTTTTCTCCACCACTTGTATTTCCCGAACAATGTCCTCAGCTTTCTTCCCACTTACTGAACATGCATTTTTAACCTTTCGACCCCGCACTTCCAATCTCATCTGCAATGCAGCCACAACCAATCTTACCCTGAATCTCAGAAGACAAATTACAGAGCAATAACAACAACGACAATCCTCTCATAAGCCTGGGGATTGAATGGGTATGAAGACTACACTATGGTAGTTTCTCTGAAGACAGACACCTGACATTGCAGTGATTGGTGGCAACATATAATTTCAATGATTTGGGAAAACCTACTCTACATAAGGGCTAAAAGGGGTATTTAACAAACAGTTTAGAACTATGAAATTTTGCTTTGATATTAGACTCCTCTGCACCTGTTTTGAGAAACTTACACATTGTAGCCCCTGGACGTAAGTTTTTTGGTTTCTCTAATTACAGTAACATCCGCAGGCAGCAACCTCACACTGCAAAAATTACTTACAATATGCATTTTACTGAATCAGAAAATTAAGAATAGAGCATACACCAGCAATATTGACCAAGCCTGTCAATTTTCTTCATTACCTTCCCGATCCAAATATTTATCAGGCAAAGCAGGTTAACTGTTGCAGTGCTTGCACCATTTTGTGAAATAATACAAATGGCATCATTTCAACCCTAAAAAATGGCACCTAGAGCTCAGGTAAGACCGGGTCCAACACTTCTAATGACGCCATAAAAACTTGCCTTCTCAGATAAGCCCAAGACATGGTTACAGATGACATGTTTGAATAAAGGAATCTAATAAAAGAGATCCTAGATCACAGAGCAACATTGTTGCACTGAGAGAAACTAGGTGCTCTACACACCACGTCGGAGTAGGGGGAATCTATTACGTTTTGTGTGCCAGTGCCTTGAATTTAGATGGCGCATTGGGTCTATTGAATATAGAAATTAGCACAAACATATCCAAACAGTGATTTGACATACACCTGGACGGCGATGGCATGTGAGGGGATCTATCAACACTTTGTGTCCAAGCCTTCAACTAGAGAGTGTGTTGGGTGCACACTGAATATGGAAATTAGCAGAACCCGTCTAAGCAGGGGTTCGATATGCACCGGAAGGTTGCAAAATTTGAGAATTCACACCTCAAATTCACAAAAATTGTGTACATTGAATCTTGCTGTGGGTTGGAATTGAAGATATGTAACGTCTAGCTTCGCAAAACCCTAAGTACTTATCGAACTCTAGTTTAGATGGATTTTTCACAATTTCAGTTTTAAACATTATGGTATGGTCCCAATCAATAAAAAAGGCCTTTTCACTGCATAAAGAAAGAGAATTTAGAAGCAAATCATACCCTTCCTGGACTAGCAGCCTTGGCTGAATTAGCACCGAGAAGATCGTATACTTCTTCATTGTAAATCTCTATAACCCTAACCTTCAAAATCTCATCCCCGTCTCCTTCCATGATATGGTGCAGAGCTCGGTAAGCAATTCCAGGTTCCTTGGCAGTACCAAACATGGTATAACTCTTACCAGACCCTGTTGCTCCATACATTATGATAGTGCATTTGCCCCCGTTCTTCACTCCTTCCACCCGCCCTTCAATGTACTTAAGGTAAAATAGCTGCAGGGCCTCTCCACTCCAAGATATGCCATCGAGACTAAAGTCCCTGCAATATCCTGAGTCTGTTCTGAGTCTCACGCCTTTCTCTGTTACTTGAATTCCTATTCCGCCATTCTGATGAGCATGCCTCATGCGTCCAATTACTTCCACTGGGTGTTCTTCTTTCTTCCATGGAATTCGTCCCCCCATTGTTGCTGCTGCTCATGCTTCGGGTTCGGTTTCTAATTCAACTGTTGGCATGCTACCACCCTATCATTTGATTTTTCAAATCATCGAGCCGTTGGGGTTGGAGGCTTTTGAAACTGATATGACACCCACTTCTGTCTTCATAATTTGGTGAACCCCTCTTTCGATTAACGTGTCCGCCAATTTGAATGTAAATTTAAGGAGACGTTAATGTAACCCTACATGTCGTCCCTGCGTCACTGCGTGCATGGAAGTTAGTACAGAGCTCTGCATTTGTTAGGACTCATTGCTCAACACTGTGATTCAAAATATTCTTTGATGGTCAATGTGAACTTGGTTGACTTGTAAAGGCCGTTATCGTTATTTTCATCATTAGATTTTAAACGCAGAATGATGAAATCTTTTAAATGTAAAATTTGGGGAAACTTTGGATTCTTTAATAGTTTAGTAGAGGTAAACTTAAACTAAATTTATATTGCTTTTTATTAATATTATATAGATACATATTTTATTGAGAATATTTACTTTTAATTTAAAATTTAAATTAAATTTTAATGGTTATTAATAGATTAATTAATATTTTATATTTTAATATAATATTCTTATTTTTATAAATATAAGCTTTATTTTCCTTTAGTATATTTTTAATGTAATATGTATGAGATAATAAATATTTATTAGGAAAACTTATTAAAAATATTAGGTTTATTATTAATTGAAATATGAAATTTTAAAATATCATGATTATGATTATGAATTATTATTTTAATTTATATGATAAAATCAATTTTAATTTATATATATTTTTGTTGGGGTGGATAAGGAGGAAAACAAGGGTAGATATGGGATTTAATGTCAATTCCACGTGACAACCAGGATGATTAGGCGTGGCGAGTGAGCAGGACTTAGGGTTCCACACCAAAACATTCTCGAGGTTATGTCGAGTATATTGCTTTGAGTTGTGCCTGTATGGTCTATCTTGTGCATAGGGGAGATGAATGTTGGTGGTGCAAGCAGTGTGAGATTATTGGGTTGTCAAACTCGTACGCCCTTTCGACTCTGAGATAGGCGAAGAATCCATCCAACAACACCCTTGTCGATTTATGCAAACCTGGAATACAACTTTGTAGCCCAACTATTTACATGGAACCCTACTTATGGTCTCTTGGATGACAACTATGGAGAAATGAGGATTAGAGATGGAGTGTCACGACATTCTAACCATTTTTATAGCAAATTGGGTTCGTCTGCAAGTAATTTCCCCTCTTTGGTTGTTCCATAGTTCTGAATTTTAGCCTCTTTGTTTCGTTAGGGGAGGTGGGAATATTAACAAGCATTACCTTGGGTTCCTCTCCGGTGGAGGGAGCCTCTAGTTTCTAACTCTCTCTCTATTGTGGGTTGATGATTTTAGTTGGTGTCTTTGCCCGTTCTTCGCATATCTCACAACTCTTCTTGTAGCAGGATGTTGTTCTACTCTCCTTATTGTTTGGTCTTCTGTGGATGGTGGGGAAGGGAGTCTGTGCGTGGAAGGGACCTTGGTGTCGTTGTTCTAGTTTCTCTGTGGTTCCATCCGTTTCCTGTCATAATGGTCTATTGAGTATGGTGGTAAATTCCTAGCCTGTAGTGGGGCTCATAATTTAACTCTTGTAGGTGTTTAGAAGCTCTGTACTATGTCAATTATTTATTTCATAGGCCACCAGTGTTACGTAGTATGGTTGAAGGGCTCTTTAGAGCCTGGTTGGGGGGATTTGGTTAGATTGCAGGAGTCAGTCAAGTTGCTGGTGTCTCACAACTTTTCAGGGAATAAAGGGAGCTTGTAGGTTACAATGCTCAAGCAGCGTGGAAGGTCGTGCCGTGGGAGAGGGCCACAGGCATAGGGTATCTATCCTCCTGTTGCTCAAGAAGTTGATGAAGGTGATGTAGATCAACTGTCCTGGGAGTCCCCTAGATGTGTGGATTCCCCACCTCCATTTGACTCCTTGGAAGCACTTATTTGAGTAATCCAAGTAGCAATTGATCAACAAGCTCAACAACAACATGTTGATAGACATGAGGTAATAAGTTTCCTCAATGACTTGCAACACAACTAGTGGCATATCATGGATCGCCAGGACTCCCTTAGAAGAAGCCAGAACAAGCTCCGGGACAAACTGGATAGCCTCGAGGGATGCATGGTGCATATTGAATCACATGTATATGAGATTTTCCATTGTTAGGGTGAGGGTGAAAATGCAACTCTAACCCTTATCAATAATCAGGAATGATGAAAAGCACATGCCATGTTATGTTCTCTGTGCAGTTTTGAGCGCTTGGGCCATTGATATATGGTCATCTAGTTTTTTTTGCTACTATTTCAAACTTTTTTCCTGTATTTACTAGCCAAAAAATCCGGTTTGATTGAGGCTTCAATTTCTTTGGAAAAGAACCAGTCACCAAGTAATCGATTTATGAATTAATGAAAATTGTTGACTTACAAATATATCTATTTTTATTTCTAACTATATGTTTATTAATTAGATTTATTGGTTTTTGTACTATGTAATTAATATTGTTTTTGAATATAGTACTTATGAATTGAATAACTAATTAATTTAAATTTATTTTAATATGAATATTGTATTATAATTTTTGTTTAAAAAGAATAAATTAATTTCATATATATTGTTTTTACAATTATATGAAATTGATTAAAATTAATCTATGGACAATTGAACAATGAAATTTATTTTATTTTAATTGAGGCAATTTATATTATTTTTTATTTTTATTTTATTTCATTTTACAACCACTCCAACATCGCCCCCTAGGTTGAACAATTATGTATATGTTTTACTAATATCCTATATAGGATGATGTCTCTTGCATGAAGATAATATTATGACCATATCAAGAGAGTCATGGGGAAGGGTTGAAGATGGAAGCCATTTTAGGGCAACTAAAACTATCCCAAGGGGCATCCAAGTTCGACTAAGCTTCACAAAATCCTGGTGATGAGCATCCCATTGTGGGTTGATCATCCTTCTTCCTTCCAATAAGCAAGTTGGCACGAACCTAGGCTGTCACAAAAAAAGAGGGTTTGCAAGTTTAACTCAACTTGACCTTTAAATGAGTCTTTGTAACATGTTCTAAAATTAAGCTTCAAGGAATGAGTACCATCTCTTAATTAGCTCAAAGACTCACAAGTCAAAATCATACTAGTTGTTCATATTGTCACCTAAAAATCGCTCACGTGGTTTTACAGGTGATCACAAGAAAATTTCATTAATCAATAATGCAAAGATTCCTTAAGTCTATTAGTCAACAACCCAAAAGTGATTGAGTAAACTTTATAAAATAGGTTTTTCTCTCATTCATCCAAATATACAGTTCTTTTTGCAATTGTGTGGATCCATAAACATGAAATTGTCACATCCAATGACATGATAAATTTACATGATCAAGATAGTGGCAACTATCAATTGTGAATGGGATGGTTAAATGCTTAAGGCCATTTATGACGAGGTACTTAGAACTTCCAAGGATCCATCATATGCATTCTAAATGTGAGAAACCAACCATCTCCATTCAATGAGTCAACCACCATGAATGCTTGGAATTTTTTTTATAAAAATGAGTCTTGGGAAACCAAATAAAATAAGAGAAGAATAACATTGTCATGTTGTCAAATCTAGTTAGAATTCATTCAAAATTCCAAGCTTAATTGCATGCACATTATTAACTTGGAAGATTTCACCATTGAAATATTTGCAAGCTTCTTGAGAAAGAGAGAGGCAACCAACAAAATAGGGAGAGCCAAACCTTCCTTCAGAGGATTGGAAAGTGCTCATCTTAGTCAAATTAATTCTCCCTAGAATCCTTTTTGCAGACCATTGTTGTTGTTTCTTAAAATTTATCAGGCATTGTGAGAGGCCTCGCAAGGAAAAATCCATACTAAGATCCAGTAATGAGGTGGATGTCAATATCACATCAACATTCAACCTCCTACTCTTTGTTAGTATTGACAACAATTAAAAGACTTCTATAAATGTAATTTAATTCTTGTTTTACCTTTCTAAAAATTACATAATTATAGGAAGTTGTGTAATGATGTATTCATATTTAAATGTGGTTTCTAGAGAGGCTTGTTGTATTGTTGGAGAGTCATTGTTAACCTTGAATAATAAGTATTCCAATCCCTTGCCCAATGGAGGTTTTCTTAACACATTGTTAAGGTTTTACCACATAAAATTATGTGTCTATGTGTATGCATTTAGTTTCCTGTTCTTGTTCATATTTTTCTTTCATGTTTAATTAATTATAAGCTTAAAATACCAACAAGTGGCATCAGAGTCATGTGGTTGTGAGGGCTAGAGAGAAATCCTACCATTGAAAAAGAATAAGTCTTGCTTTGAGCACGCATGAAGGGAAATCTACAAATAGAGAAAGTTCTGCCTGAAACCCTAACCACCATTTTTTTTCTTTGTTTAGTTGAGTCATCACAGGGAGAGTCATTATTCTGAAGTAAATTTGTCAAAGGAAGAGTCGTTAGTCTCGGAACTTGTGTGGAATCCAGAGCTAGCATGAACTAGAGAAGAAAACCATCGAAAACAAAAAATTGGAGGCTCGTTGCATTGTGAAGAAGAGCCATGGGAAACCACTGTTGATTGGGAACCACAGAGTTGTGAAAATGTAGAGTTGTGAAAATGTAGACTTGTGTAAGCCTTGTCGCCTAAAATAAGCTAGGTCCAGGCAGAAATTGTTGTACACATACACAATATTGAATCAACCACTAGGTGGTTTTTATATAAAACTCTTAAAGAGACTCGTTTTTTCAATCAGTGAATAGTATCTTGAATTTTTTTTTAAGAATTTGCTAAATTTTTTTAATTTTTTTTTTTGTTGGGTTTGTTGAAAAAAGGAGTAGGGTTTTTGAAATTCCAGGTTTTTAAAAGTATTTGTGAACAATTTCAAATATTTTTGAAGAAATGTTACAGTTTATTTTAGAATTCTCCATTGGGTTTCTTTAAAAAGAGGAAGTAGGGTTTTTTTGTTTGAAGAAGAGGAAACAAAAAGGAAGTTATTTTTATTTAAAAACCCTAGTGGAAAACCCAAAAGGAAGAAGGTTTAAAAGAAAATTCAAATTAGGGAAGCAAAAAATTAACAAAAAGGGGGAAATCTCCGTAGTTAAAGAATTTTAACCAAAATTTTGATAGAACCTAGTAATCTTTTTAAGAGAGCCCGTGTAGGAGGAAAATGGAAAATGTGACTAATGTTAAGTTTGAGGTGGAGAAATTCACTGGTAAAAACAATTTTACATTGTGGAAACTATAGGTACGAGATTTATAAGTGCAATAAGGGTTGCACAAAAAAATAGATGGGGTAAGAAAGAAACTTGTTGGCATGATAGATTTGGAATGGGAGAACTTGGATGCCCAATCTATTTGTACCATTAGGTTGCATTAGAGGAAATTTCAACCTAGAAGTCACTTACTAAGGAAAAATAGTTAAATAATAGTTAAAATAATAAAATAAGGGTTATGAATTTCTGAGGGAAAAGAAGAAAACTATATTTTTTAATGTATTTTTTGCTTATCGCCTTATATGTTTACTCAAATTTGAAGTGTAGAAACTCATTGGATTCCAATTAAATTCCATATACAACAAGTACCCATTATGCATACTTTTGAGAAGACCCAGATCGATCAAAAATGAAGATATATTAAAAAAGATTGTTGAACATACGTTAAAACTTAATGAAAAGGAAGAGAATGCTAATGTTAAATGTGAAGTCATTTATGATAAATTGGACATAGGGGATATTGATTTATCTTACCCTTCATCAAATCCTCGTGTTCAAAGTCAATCTACAGTAGAAAATGAGGGAAACCCCAATTCAAAAATTGTTCCAGAAGATTCTCATTTGCAAAATTCTAATCATTTAATGATTTCAATTTTCAAGAATATATCTCAATTTATGATTCTTATGATGATCAATTTGTCATTCCTATTCATGATTTTGAACCTCTTCCATTTCCACAAGTAGATGCCAACAATGGTTTCAATTACATTATTTTGGCTAAGACTTAGCATTTTTTTAAAATAAATCTCAGCTATTTTGTAACATTCTTTGTAACATTAGTGTAAATAACCATGTAATTATACTTTCATCTTGGTTTATTTCTAATTTTTATTCAACTCTTATATTTCGTCATTTTCATAGTTTTTATCTATGTTGGTATTTTGAGCACTCAAGTACTAAGCACTCATCAAGTGCATTAATGGGCCAACATGCCAATCAATTTCAAGGCCTTAATCATGAACATAAAAGACCTTTAATTTTTCAATTTTATTTGATGTTCATCTCATACCAACTCATGCCTCCTTTTCAAAGGATTTTTTCATGACCTCCAACACCATCATTACAATCTGGTCAACAATCTAATCTATTTAAACATATTATGAAATATTCATTGAATTTCCATCTACACTTTGTTGATCCATCTGAAAGTTGTTTGGAAAATTCAATTCAATAGAATATTGCTAATAGTTTACCTCATGCACAAAGTACTAACACTTTTTCACAAGCATAAACATTTAAAGATACATCATTAGAGATTTTATGTTACACTCTCTTCTTTCGAACTTGCTTCAATCATTAATATGGTTGGAGAATTCGTTTCAACGGGTTTCTTGTGCATAAATTTATTTTCCTAAACTTATTAAAAGTTAATGTATAGATTAAGATGAAATTTTCTTTTAATAATTTAGTTACAATTCTATTCCCATTACTAATTCTTGATATGTATATATTTGCAGGAATAAAAGAATTTGATTGGCTTCACTGTAAGTATAATTTTACTTATTTTTTTGATATAGGTCGATATTAGTGGCCACCCACCTATTCCACTTAGACCCTCAACACTGTACCATTATTTCTTTCAGTTTCCGTAATTGTACCACAGTTTACTATTTTTGGCAACTTTTCCAGTCTTGAACTTCCGGAGTCGTTTTGAGGTCCTAAACGACCTTTTTTTTTGTCCTAAATGAGGACCTACAAGACTTCACATTTCAGATGGAGTTGAAGTTGTTAGTAGGTTCATGGTAAATCTAGGAAATGAACATCTGCGAGCAATGAAATGGGTGCTTCAGTATTTGAGAGTCACAAGTGACCATTGTATCGTCCTTAATGGTTGTAGTGATTTAGTCTGTGGATATGTTGATTCATATTGTGTTGGTGACTTAGACAAGAGGAGATCTGCTATAGGATATGTCTTTGCTCTTGCAGGTGGAGCGATTAGCTGGATGTCGAATCTTAAGGAAATAGTTGCTTTATCCACTACTAGGGTAGAATTTATAGCTGCTTCACTGCGTGTAAAGAGAAAATCTGGTTGACGGGTATTCTGGGTGAGCTTTGAAGGATGCATGAGAAAATGAATGTATTATGTGATAGTTAGAGTCTATCCATTTGGATAATAATCCAAATTATCACAATATGAGTAAACATATTGATGAAAAATACCATTTTGTAGTGGAATAGCTCTCAAGAAGGTCTACACACAAGATAATTGTGTAGACATGTTCACCAAACCATTATTGATTAGGAAAATTGTTGTCAACGAGGAGATTTATAGTAATGAAAAAAATTAAAAGGCTTTTGTAAATTTAATTTAAGTCTAGTTTTATTATTCAAACGCTTGCAGAACAATAGGAAGTTATGTAACGATATATTCCTATTTAAATGTGGCTTCCCAAGAGGTTTGTTCTATTGTTGGAGAGTCATTGTTGAACTTGAATAATAATAATTCCAATCCCTTTCCCCATGGAGGTTTTCTTGACACATTGTTAGTGTTTTACCAGATAAATTCTATGTCTATGTGTATGCATTTATATTCTTTTTTTTGTGCATATTTTTCTTTCTTGTTTAATTAATTACGGGCTCAAAATACCAACACTCTAGTGGAATTTCACGACATGGGAGTCTTCCCAGTATAGATCGCCTAAAAATATACTAGGTTGGTAGGCTAAAGGTGATTCTTTAGGAGGCTGGATCAAGGTACTAATAACTTGGAACAAGGCATAATTCTTTGTAAAAAGGAATAACTTACCTATGAAGAAGCCTATGAAATAAGGCATGTACCCTAGGGTTTCAAGGTGTAGCTCAATAATGGCACATCTAGACATACACGCAAAGGGAAAAGGTTTGCTTACAAGATATGATCAATTGATAGAGTAACAAAACTTCAAATAGCCCTAAGTTAAAGCTTTTATGTAGAATTATGGTTTCATATGACCTATAATTTCCTAGGGTTGAAGATGTCAACCCTATTGAGATAGGGTTGATGATGTCAACCCTATTAAGACAATTTGGACCATGAAATTTACCATATTTTTTTGTCATGAGGTCAAGTAAGGTGGGAGAGTTCCAAATCAAATCCAATTCTCAAACCCTATGTAACAACCCTTTTTGTTATCCTTATGTTTAATGTACGCAATCATGTACCACCAACATAAGAATCATGGTTGGATTGAGCAACTAAATTGTAAATTCAAGAAATAAATGTAAACTTAAATGATTGGATAAAAAGAAGATGGAACATATCCATGGTTCTGAGGGAAGAGGGAACTTGCTTGTTTGAAAAGACATGAAATTTCCTTGGGAGTTATGACTAGAGTTGGTTATGACCCAATCGGGCTACTGCAACCTAGAAAGAGTTATGGGATTAGATAGGAGCAGTGAGGGGTAGGACAATGCCCATCTCTCCTTAAATATCAAGGAATGACTAACCAGAGCAGGGTCTTTCAAGAAAGAAAGATAAGTGTCGAATGTTGGAAACCTAATATGCTAAGGGTTGTGTTGTGACCACAATCCCCCCATAAAGTTTTACAAACGATATGGGGACCCTCCATGTAAATTTTGGAAAAATCACCCCTTCAATGCTTAATTTTATTTATTTTACGAGATATTTTTTCTCGGTTTCCCACGTTGATTACTTCATTGTGCGTGGCCTCTTGCTAGCTTACCAATTACTCAAATTTTGTTGAATTTGGACATACAGTTTGAAAATAACGTGTGTTCAAAGTTTGATTGATTTTCACCGCTTAGCTTAAATATGTAAAAAATGTATTTTACTTTTTTTGTAATTAAATTTATTTAAATTAAATAAATATAATTTTTTAATTAATTAGTTTAATTAATCATAATTATTTATTTGTAAATGAATATTTATTTATGTTATTTTATTCTACAAACCAGGGAGAACTGTTTAAATATCAAAATTATATATTGAAACAATACATTAAAAACTTTATTGTAAAAATAATATAACATAATTTATATTTTATAACAAAAAAAAAATAAGTATATATTGCTCCATCCCTGCGCGACTCCCGGAAGTGTCAAGTGAAATAATTTATATTAGTTAATCACATTTCTTAGTTTTTGGTGATGACATTCAACAATACAATATTTTATTAGTTGTTTTATGTTTGTAATGAATTTTTTATGTCTATTATTTTTAGTTTAATTAAGCTATATTTAAGCTAAGCGGGCAGGTACTAGCTACTATGTAGCACTTGCTTTAATATTTTTTATTTAAATTATTTATTATATGTGTAATTTTTTATTTTGATTTGTTTGTTTATTTTTTATTTTATATTGTGTTATTTCTTTTTATTTATTTTAAATTTTATTTAAAAATTATAAATCAAGGCTCTATCTTGAGTTTTACTCAAGAAAATGAGGCTCAAGACTCATTTGAAAGCTAAAATCAGGAAACATTAAACCAAACAAATCTGAAGATTTATTATGCCAAAAAATTAGCAGAAGTTGGAGGTATGGATTTGCAACTAAAAATAGATATTTTGAGTTTGTTTTGCAATAATTTTCATATTTTCTGAGTTTGTTTGGGAATAATTTTCATTGGCCCAAAACTTCTTACTGCTACAAATTCCTTTGAGATGATTAGTTTTGAAAGATAAATCTCCATAGAGGGCAATGCAAAGCATGGATCTCCTTTTTATTTTATTTATTAATTTCAATTTTTAAATGAGGAATTTGTTGGGACACTTTTGCATTTCCAATTTCATATGCATTTTTAATTGCTTTTTAATGATATTTTTGATGGATTTTTTTGTAGAGATGGTAGAAAAGGATCAAACCCAAGGGATCTGGAGCAATAGAATGAAAGCAACAAAGAAGAAAACAGAGAATTTTCCATCCAAAATCAATGGATATAAAGTGCTTTTATCAAATCTCCTTTGTGATTTTTTTTTTGTAAATTATAAATGAGAATTGGGAAAATGGAGAGAGGTTTCAAGATATGAAACTTTAGTGGAATTTCTCTGCAAAAATATGGTTTTTTACATTACTGTAGGGAGCAGAATTTTGTAGAGGATTAGCTAGTTTGGACCAAATATAAAGAGATTTATTACAACTCCAAAAATTTCATGTTATGAAGAGATTTTTTAAGAAATTTATATGCTTAGAAAACTTTGATTAGATCTGCAATTTTAATATATTGTTGTCAAAGTTAGAGACTGATTATTAGCTTCAATTCAATTCATTTTTGAGGCAATTCTTGATCTAGATAAGTATCCTTTTCTTGTGTTTTACACTATTGTAAATTCAGTTAATTGTATGCTTGGTTAAATCATTGGAAAGTTATCTTTTAATGATGGATCTAATTTCTAGTAGGTTGAATAACTAATTTGAATAGATATACATGGCATAATTGTTAACTATTTAAAAAATTGATTTCAAGTTTATCTTATTTTTAATCATGATTGTTTTATGAGAACTATTTCCTTAATGCAGTCATGTCACTGAATTTGAATTCATATTATTTGAGCTTAGATGTATGTGCAATAGAGATTTGATGATTATTCATTAGATATTTAAATACATATACTTGCTTGAACTAGCAGATAGTCTTGTAATTATTTTCTTGCCTTATTGACTTCATTTTTGTTCTAAATTGAAAGTTGTTCCAAGCTTCATTACCTTTCCTTGATTGGGGCTAGATCTATATCTTCCCAATTGAGATAGATTTAGGATTTATTTTCTGTTGCTTCCATGTTAGAATATATTTTCATTTAGAATTAATCCATTGCATTTTTAGAAGTCTCCTTACGCAGGAGAAAACACTACTGTGGCTTGGCTAAGCCCTTATTTCAGCCTAAGGGTTTCTTTCTTACAAATTGAGTTGCAAGAGGGTAAATTCAATATCTCTCTTCTTGTTGATAGTTAATTAGAGACATCACAAGTTAGCAGGGAGAGTGAGGGGGTAATTGGACCCATTAGAATTAGTTAGAACCACTATATCAAATGAAAAAAGGTATATTTTCAAGGTCTAACCGGGTGGTCTCTCTAATGTTGATGAGGTCATTTTCGACCATCAACTTATTGGCGCTAGAAGAAGGGCCATTGACGAGTAGTATTTTTATTTTTTATATACATTTTTTAAATTTTATTTGTTTACAATGCCTCCTTCTAAAATTCCTATTTGGAGTTCCTTCACTTGACTTCCACCCACCACCACTCCAATCAAGGTAGTAAATTTTTTGTCAAAAACAAAGTTTAATGACAAAAATAATGTTCTTTATTATGACCATTTTCTTCAATATATTTTAAATTGTAATAATTACAATATTGATGTATGTGTGATGTGCAGGATGTTCACTCTTACCTTGACAAGCTTAGCCAAAGGTTGGTGTAGATCATTTCCATTTGCCTCTATCCACACTTGGGATGAGTTTACAAAAATATATTCCTTTGTGCTTTTTAGGATTATAATTATGAAAATGTTTGTGATTAACTTGAAACACTTGGGATGAGTTTACAAAAATATATTCCTTTGTGCTTTTTAGGATTATAATTATGAAAATGTTTGTGATTAACTTGAAACACTTCGTAGATTTGAAGGTGAGCCTTTGAATGATTTTCTTATTAGATTTAAATTAATTTGTTTACAATTTCAATATGAAGATTTACCCCCCGAGTTTTAGTTAATATGATGGTTTAAACATTTAGTTTCTCTTCCCTATATTTCTAATAATTGTGAAGAACCATAAAATATGACATTTTTAAGCATATTTACTACTATTGAAGAATCAATTGCTTAAAGTGGAAATGTTGATACACTTCAAACAAAAAATGCAGCAACCACTAATGAACCATTTCAGGAAGGAGTAAATGTCGCTGCAATACGTAACATTGATCTTCAAAGTGTTGCTATTAACAAATCAATTGCTCTTCATCAAAATAATTTTGTTGTTCAAAATCATCCTATTTTTGCTGAATATAAAAATAAACAAGAAATAAACTCAACAAGTATTAATCAACAAGCAAATCAGCAAGCAAAAATGCAAATTGAAAATTTCAATAATTTTGAATTTTCTCTCGCTGAAATTTATTATCACTCACAAAGTATGGGGTAACCAAGCATTGATATTCAAGAAAGTATGTTCAACCAAATACCTAATGAAAGATCCAAAATTTTCATTCTGGAAAATGAGCAAGAATCTTCAAGTAGAGAAATTTTCATGTACATGTCTTCAACTAATCATTTCTCCCTCTATCCTGATCTTTTTAATGATAGTAATTCATTTGCTAATCATTTTGCAATTCCTATGTAAAAAATGACATTTTAGAAAATAGATGGGTTGCAATATCTCCAACAAATAATGAATTACCAATTATTGATTAGAATTAAGGATTTTTAAATGATCATATCTTCAATCAACTTGAAAATTGCCATACTTAGGGATTTAATCATTCTTCTTGTTTTAAATTACTTAATGAAAAGGGAGAGATGCTAAATGTGAAGTCATTTAGGATAAATTAGACATAGAGGATATTGATTTATCTTACCCTTCATCAAATCCTCGTATTCAAAGTCATTCCATAGTAGAAAATGAGGGAAACCCCAATTCAGAAATTGTTCCAAAAGATTCTCATTTTCAAAATTCTAATAATTTTAATGATTTCAAATTTCAAGAATCCATCCCAATTTATGGCTCTTATGATGATCAAGTTATCATTCCAATTCATGATTTTGAACCTCTTTATTTTTCCACAAGTAGATGCCAACAATGGTTTCAATTGCATTATTTTGGTTGACACTTGTGAGAAGGAGTCTTTAAAAAATAAATCCCAGCTATCTTGTAACATTCTTTGTAACATTAGTGTAAATAACCATGTAATTGTACTTTCTTCTTGGTTTATTTATAATCTTTATTCACCTTTTATGTTTCGTCATTTTCATAGCTTTTATCTATGTTGGTATTTTTGAGCACTTAGGTACTAAACACTCATCAATTGCATTAATGGGCCAACATGTAAATAGTTTTCAAGGCCTTAATCATGAGAATAAAAACCCTATAAAATTTCAATTTTATTTGATTTTCATCTCATACCAATTCATGCCTTGTTTTCAAACGATTTTTTCACGAGCTCCAACACTTTAGAGTTCATCATTACAATTTGGTCAACGATCTGATCTATTTAAGTTTTTCTGAAATATTCATTGAATTTTCATCCGCACTTTATTAATCCATTTGAAAATTGTTTGGAAAATTCTATCCCATAGAAGGTTGCTAATAGTTTACCTCATGTAAAAAGTACTAACACTTTTTCAAAAACATTAACATTCAAAGATACATCATTAGAGCTTTCATGTTACACTCTCTTCTTTCGAATTCACTTCAATCATTAATATAGATTCACCCAAGTTTTTTTATTGGATTGAAATATGGTTGGAGAATTCATTTCAAGAGGTTTCTTGCACATAAATTTATTTTCCTAAATTTATTAAAAGTTAATGTATAGATTAAGTTGAATTTTTCTTTTAATAATTTAATTATAATTCTATTTCCATTACTAATTCTTGATATGTATATATTTGCAGGAATAAAGGAATTTGATTGGCCCCATTAGAAGTATGATTTTACTTAATTTTTGACCCAAGTGGATATTAGTAGCCACCTACCTATTCCACTTGGACCCCCACCATTGTACCATTATTTCTTTCAGTTTTCGTAATTGTAACACAATTTACTATTTTTGGTAGTTTGTCGGGTCATGAACTTCCAGATCCGTTTTGAAGCCCTAAATGGAATTTTTTTTAGAAAACCCCTTTTGGTGTATAACCAAGTTTGGAAGAACAACCAAACCCAGGGGAAATGGTCGAGGAGCGGCCAAAAGAGGACTGCGATGATTTGGCATGAAAACAAGGTAGAATAAAGGTTTCCAATTAGATGTGCTATGTAGAGACCACACTATAGCCTATCTTGGTGGAGCTCAGCTGGCAGAGATACCTTAACAGATTTGATATAGCGCTCCAATAGGAGTGAGAGGGATGATACCATCTCGATGGTATAAGGCCAATAATGAAAAAAAAGATTTTTTTTTTTATGTGCGCAGAGAGGAAGTTTCGAGCGGCAGATGTTGGGACACGTTGGAACGTGTAATAGTGCAGTGGGAATCATATTGATTGGAAAAATGTTAAGTGGGAGATCCCCATGTTAACATCTCAGCCCACTAAAGTTGGCCTGAAGAATTTCAAAGCAGACAATGAAGGATAGTTGGCTTGAAGGACATTTAATGTAATACAAAGGAAATAGCTGGGAACCCTATAATTTTTTTATAAAGGGAATATGCTAAAAAAATCTGGGTGAGTGCTATTTCATGGACTATAACATCATTAATGCTATAGTCTTTACACT
>APFE031051021.1:84707-128264 GCA_000404065.3 Pinus taeda | reverse complement strand
TCCGGAAGTTCAGGACCCAAAAAACTGCTAAAAATAGTAAGTTGTGCTACAATTAAGGAAACTAAAAATGCTGAAAGAAACAATTGTGGGGGTCCAAATGGGATAGGTGGGTGGCCACCAACATCCACCTGGATCACTTAGTTAAGGATTCCTTATTGCCTTAACTCTCGCAAGCCCTCTTCTGTCGACCTCAACACATTTACTCGAGAAGAGTGGTGTAGAGGGCATTGTAACTTGGTTCTAGCTTCCATACTTATTTGGTTCCTCATATCAAGAAAACATTTCCCTTTGAATTGATTGTTTCTCACATGATCACCATCTTCACCTTATCGCATGATTGAGATTCATATACTTGATGGTTTGGTGATTCCAGATGATTGTCCTAGTGATTCTTGTGTGTGTGTGTGTGTGAGATGTTCTAGACCGCATGAGGAGATGGCCCTTCAGGTATCCCCCCACATGCCCAGATCATCCAGCCTCAGATGCAGTTCTACAAATGTGATGGGTTCAATTTCTGCCACTTGCAGTGCCCATATCACACATGTCTCCTTCAGATGATCCATTTAGATCTTAGATCCATTTCCTGTTCAGCTGAGCTTCTTTGGTTGTGATCACTCCTCACCATGTTAGCTTGAGGGGCATTAGGTCTCATGTACTAAGATGTTATTGTATTTAGTCTTGGCCTATGTTTTTCTAGGCGCATTACCTATATGGGAACCATTGTATTATTTTATGGCCCATTGATGCAAGTGTATCATGTCTCATGTACTTTGTATCTCAGTCCCACATTGATGGATTCATCATTATTATTTATACGTAGTTATCTCGGTAGATATGGGTATGCCTCCACCGCCTCATTTGAGATCACGTAATCCCACGTAAAAGGAGACTTCTATTAGTTTAGTAGGTCTCACCCCTCCATTTTTTTCTGTCCTTGTATTGCTTCAGTTCTTTCTATCCCTCTTTGACTCCCCTTTTGGTGTCTCTTGGAAGTGTACCTACAACATATTTCAGTCATGCAATTTGCTCCTAACACTCATACATGTGGGGGAAATTTGTTATTAGAAAAATATGATCATCTCACCATTTCTAACTAGGTGGATCGAAATACACCATGTAGGATTAATTTTACCACAATAAAATCACTTTCTCTTTGGAAAATAATTTAGTAAACCACTTTTATTAAATTTTTTCCGACTTAAATTAAAAAATCCATGAGAGTAATTAGATAAATAATATTTATTTAATTTTCTCTAGGAATAATTATTAAATCATTATTTCAATAATTATTCCTTGTCACATTTGACTAAATCCCCTAGGAATAATTAAATAAAGCATTATTTATTTAATATTCCCTATTTCTATTATTCGAATAATTATTAAATCATTATTTAATAATTATTTCAATTTCACACCATTCTTAATTCTCGCAAAATAGTTAATAACTCACTTTTTTTGTTAATTATTTCTAAATAAAGATATTTAACCATTTTAAATGTCTTTTCCCTTTCCAATAAAGATAATACAGTATTCAAGCGGTTAGATCTTGATTTGGTTAATATTATATATTATTCTACATTTTTATATTAACTCAATAATTTGTTATAAACAAGAGTGTTTTTCATTTATTCTTCACCATGATCATAATCATCGTCACCATTAGCATCTCTTTTCTTCCAGGCTTCCGTTCGAGTTCTCCACATTTTGTCTGGGTTTCTCACATTTTGAGAGAGAAGAACATTTTCTCAAGCATCAAGGACATCAAAGGACCCATCCCATGGAGGGGGACTTACGAACCCCTTTTGTAAATCTCCTTCACGAGGTATTTTTAATAAAGAACGTATTCAATTAAAGCCTTTCCATTTTGGTTATTGCATTGGATATGTTTTTTGTTGCTTTCTATTCTAGATCATCCATACTTTTGTTGTAGGCCTTCCATTTTTATTGCATATTTGAATCACAAGCAACCATCAACTTATTGTTAGGGTCACTTGTCACTTAGTGACTAAAGTGAAGTGTTTTTGGTACGCCTTCCAAGAAATTTCACACTAAAACTCCTAAAACACTCTCAAACCAATAATCTATGACATAGGAAATATTATTATTAACAAACTTCAACTACTAGACCAACTTAGGAGTCCACCACTTTGGCTCCATAGGTTTCTAGTTTCTATTATGATCATTGAACTTCTATATACACTCCACTAACAATTATGAAAACTCAAAAAAGAAAAATTCATAAAATTCAGTAAGCTTACTGTTGTAGCCATTCATCAATGTCGATATGTCGATATTCAATCTCACTGGTGAAAATTTCTTGTCATTTCTCTTCACTCCATTGACTTATTTCCTCCTTTTTGGGATTCTACAATTTCTTCAATATTGAATCCTAGTCCCGAAAATGAAATCATTTATTGGTATTATGTGTAGTCTAACCCAGGTTAATGTGTGAAGTGAAACCAACAAAACCCCACTAGATATCGACACTTTTGACATCACTTGTAAAACAAATAAAGTATCATTTGAGGCACCTATGGGGACTAGAGGAAATGGGATTCAACAAAGACAAAGGGAATTGGAATTCAATGTGTTCAAACATATTATAGTTCTCAACTCATGGTTCATATTATAACTTAGGTGGTAAATGCTTAGAAAATACATTGAGGCATTGACAAACAAAAATAAATTTTTAAAGAGGGTGCCTTAATTATTCTGTGTTGTAAAATTCTTAACATCGATCCATAACCTACTAGAATAAAAAATAACTACCACAACATGCAAACATATCATAAATAATAGGAAATGGGGACAAATCAACCTTCAAATATCTTCCATTAATATCATAATAAGCACTAGGCACAAAGTTACATCATCACCATCTCAAACTGGCTCGGCTCACCAAACTAATTATAACAACATTACAGAATTACAACAATAAGAAGTTAACAAGCAACTAGATTGAACCCATAATAGACCATTTTGTATTTATTCAATGAACCAACCCAAATCCCCTCAACATACACCTATTTATACATAGTCACATGCTCCCAAATTGACTTTGATACCATGGGAAATACCAAGGAATATATTTACCATGGGAAAATAGACTACTATTACTAATCTGGACCAAATAAAAGACTAGTTTGAAGAGGTATTCAAACTTAACCATTCTAGCCTATTTTCTTCACACGTTGTTCCTTCCAGCATAGTTGTTCTTTCTGCACCAAGTTTGTGCATTACTCCTTACATGTCAGATTTGTGTGCTGATATCTCTGTATCATTTTCTACTCCACTTTTTTGTATACAACTCCCAAAACTATCTCAAAACTTCAACATTTATGCAACTTCTTCTTCCCAAAATTGTTCCCAACACTTCTTCAATAGTAATATGTTCCTACATTACAGTATGGCCCCCATCTAAAGGTGGGGTTATGGGTGTTGGTTGTAAAGGTAGTTCCATGTTGCACCCTCCTGCAGCCCTAGCCCTTGATCTTGCTCTTCTATTCATATTACTTGTATAAACAAAAATCAAGTTACATCAATTCATCACATAAATAAAAAATAATGAAAAAAAATTTATGGTTCCAAAATTCGAGTGTGTAAACGAGGGTCTAATGTCACATGAAACAACCACCTAGTAAAAAACAAAAATAACAAAAAATTCCAATTTTTCTTGTCATATTAAAGGTTATCATCTTATAATAGTGGGGCAAGTTTGAGCAATGGTGTGTATTTTGTTTATACCTATGTGAATTTCTCAATTAAGTTATATGTATTCACTTTTCATTTAATTTGGATTTAATTGAAGGTTTGCAGTAGTCCTAACGATAATTGTACATTTTTAATTAACCTTATGTAATTTTATCCTAACTATTATAATTATATTTAAGTAATAAATGTTCAACACCTATATATAGATTTATTCAATCTAATTTTCTTAGGCCAATCATCTATAATAATTAAATTAACTTTATATAGTTATATAGAAAGTAACTATAAATCCTCATGATATTAGGCCTTGTTAATCCTATTTCCTTTTTCTTGGTATGGACTTAGGTATACAAAATACTTGTTATGTCATTATGTGACATCGAGGGACGGGTTAGAGGGAATAGTTTTTTTTTTACACCATTTGGTTTTTACAATGTCAATGTTGGGTTTTTTGGTAAATTTTAAGTGATGTCATCCCGTTGTTGCATGCCCAAGCCAATACTTGAGGGATGCGACTGCTGCTAGCCCATTCCAATGCTTTTCGTCCATGAGTTGAGCTCCTAAGTCGGTATAGTTCAGGTCATTAATGAAATTTTGGAGGGAATAGTTTTTTTTCTCCACCATTTGGTTTTTACAATGTTAATGTTGGGTTTTTTGGTAAATTTTCCAGCGATGTCATCCTGTTGTTGCATGCCCAAGCCAATGCTCGAGGGATGCGACCGCTGCTAACCCATTCCAATGCTTTTCGTCCATGAGTTGAGCTCCTAAGGCAGTATAGTTTAGGTCATTAACGAAATTTTTAAGGTGCTTCTGGACCTTTGTCATCCATGCAAAGACCTGCTTAGACTTCAAATGATGTGGCTTCAGACCGAGAGAGTATCGCACCTTTCCCCTATTTTGAAATAGACATGGTGCTTTTGGACCTTCGTTAGCCATACAGAGATCTTAGTACCACACTTCCGTGCTTCAAGGAGAATTAAATTAAAGGAATTTAATTTTGAATGTGGGTCATTAATGGCATTCTATTGCATATTTCTAAGGATTCATGCTTAAATCATTGTTTCCATTTCCTTGTTTTGAAACAAATATGGTGATTTGCGACCTTTTCCAACCATGCCGAGGCCTAATTATACACTAAAGAATGTGGCTTCAGACTTAGACAACGCCACACCTCCACACTTTGCTTTCTTAGATGAGGATTTCATTAAAGGAATTTGATGTCGAATGTAGATGCTTCTATAGTGAAAGATTTTTTGGATTTCAACATTTAAAAACATGCATTAATTTTATAGTGGCGCTAAATGAAAAGTGTATTGATTATCAGATGAAAGATGAGCCTCTGTTATTTTTTTGTTCTCCAAGTTGCAGGTGAACTGTCATTTCTGTAATATGGAATTGCGAATGTACATGATATAGAATCGAGATTAAACTAGAAGGTTGTGATAGGTTGAACTCATGACTTCATCTTGGCTTTTTGAGGACATTCGATTTATAGAGATAATTCTGTGACATAATTTTGTTCTGGGGTTTGAAGATTTGGAGATTTTTTTGGTTTTCCTAGTGTTTTCAAAATATCTAGAGAAATTTGGTGGCTTTCTCATTTTCATGTGTTTTTCAGTGTCCTGAGAGGGTATGGATTTCCAAGTGTTTGCAATGGATCTGGAGAATTTTTGTGGGTTTCTCATTTTGGTGGGTTTATCATTGTTTGCAGAAGGTAACTTCAAGTACTAATTTTATGGTTAATTCACTAAAATTTGGTGCTTGTTTATTTACCTTCATGATGCATTTAGTTTAATCTTGTTAGATGCTAGGCTAGTTTAATTTCATTTCATTGCAAATTTTCTCTGATGAAAAATTGGTGAGAAGCATTGGTAGCTCCATAACTATTTATTTTAGCCACAAAGTTTGATAGCAATAGGGAAGTATGCTTCTCATTTCCTTAACTGTCTTGATTGCAATTGACTTTGAACCAGTTTTTGGTCCATACCTTGATTTTGGTGAACATGCTTCCAATTGTTGAACTTATTCGGTAGTTTTGTTTCTTTTCTTCATCAATGGGGAATATTTTGCAATTTGGACTCATGGAGGAGAATCTAACATGGCTTTTATATATTTCTTTTGCCTCTTCTTCTTTCTATTAGAGGCACTAATAGTTTCCTTCGTAGAATTTGCTAGATTTTCAATGCCTTCTTTTGGGATTTGGGTGAGGCCTTTCCCTTGCCACTGTCATTTCTTCATAGGCTTCATGCCCTAAAGATGGTTTGATAATAGGCTTCTTCCTCTAATTGAACCTCTTCTTCTATAGACTCCTCAATAGCTATAGCTCGATGTTGTATGAATTCTTCTTTTCTCATAGTGTAGGAATTTTTTTGAAGCATTTCTTAGGTTTCAAATTGTAAACGATGGTCATAACGAGTTAAGCATATTCCTGCAAAAATTATACCTCAATGAAATTAGAGATTTTTTCTTTAGGACAAGTTTACACATTGAATGGTTTCACTCTTGTATATTCTACAGTTAAATCAAATATGATTTATTCAGAATAGTTATAGTAGTCAACTTGTGGTATGGCGCTAGTCATTCATTCTTGATCTTATAGTGATCTATATCTTAGGATTTTAAAATTCTATGATAATTCACATCACTTTTCTCAAACTGAATTAGATGCCTGCTAGTTCCTCACCCATCCATTTATTCTTTCCCTGTTGGGAATCTATTTCCAGAGCTAACTATTGCGCGATTCTAGAATAGAATAAGTTCTGGAACCCCAGATGCAAGTCTCCTCAGAACTTATGGATGGGTGTGCTCTATGGTTTTCCTTGGGGAAAGTTTCCTCTCAGATGCAATTGTTCTTGTTAACATTAGTATCTCCAAAAATTCACTTTTCCAATAAGTAGGGATCACATAGCCATTGCGAGAAACCTCTGGTTAGGCAATTACATTAAAATAACGAAAACATGAATTACTTTCCTGAACCAAACATGCAAAATTATTGTGGGAACATTTTTCCAAACCCATCTATTGCACGAATCCAGGATCAAATAATTCTTGGAACCCCAAATGTAAGTCTCCCAAAACTTATGTACAGTTGTGCCCCACAATTTTCCTTTAGGAAGGTTTCCTCTAGGATGAAATTGTTCTCATTAACATTAGTATCTACAAGCATTCACTTGGCCAACAAGTAGGGCTCACATGCCCATTGTGAGAAACCTCTGGTTAATAAATCAAATTAAAATAATGAAAATATGAATTACTTTCTTGAACCAAATATGCAAAATGATTGACACAAGTAGTGGTTTCTTTAAGAATGTGGAGCTCTGGAAAAACTTGGTGAATAGTATATGTCTCTTTCACTGTTGCTAAGTTAACATAATGTCCAAAATATGGTGAAATATATATATCTTTTAAATAGTTAAAAAACTTATGAGTCCGGATTAGGGACTCATGAGAAGTTAGCATTTCATTACACTAAGTTTCACATTTTTCTCACTACTATTATGTGGATTTAGTGCTTTGTATTTAATATGCACTTATTCATTAGAATCAATGTTTTCTATTTGAATATATTTTATTGTTTGTTTGGCTTTGATCACATGTAAATAATGCCATCTTGAAATTTCTTTATAGCTATTACTTCAAATTATCTATCACAAAGATAGGTACTCACTTTTTCACTATGGGGAAGAAGAAAAAAAAAAACAATCAATGTGACAAACAAGACTACATATTGTATAGGAAATTTCAAATTGCTCTTCTCTAATGCCTGGTGATTGAATATTCAATGAATTTCATGCTCTTTGCATTGTAAATCATTGTTGCATTGGACAAATTTCCATATTGTTCCAATGGACATTATCGAGATGGAAAATACTTTTGCATTGAATGAGACAAATATTCAAGAAATTGATCACAAGTTATCTAGATTCAATTTATATAGATTGGAGCATTTCTATTATTATCCTAAACATTGTATATTTGACCGATTTTCTTGTTTTCGTCACTTCTGATATACTTCAGCTGAATTATGGAAAGGAATTGTAAACCACTTTTGGCATTGCTTGTATCACCAACATGACGCTATTTTACAATCATTGCGAACTGAATTGACACCTGAGTATCTTCAAGACCTTCACAATGTTAATGACGTCAAAACATACTTGGAAGTATTGTCTACAACTTATTTTGTTTGTGCTCCATCTACAATTAGCTTATGGGGATATGTTCTTTTTTATTATATGGTTCTCTAATTTGTTTTCAATTCTAGCCATTTTTTGGCTATTCATAAATGGGTAAGCATATCTCTTCTTTAATCAAGACACTCATTAATATCAATATAATATTTTGCTACATAAGTAGAATCCTATATGTGGCCATTTTTTACCACTCTTTTTGCATCGTACAACAAACATTATAGCAACAATTCCTAGATCAATTGCTCCATGCATTTGTCCATACCAATGTCGATCTATAAAATTTTACATGTTGTCAAATGAGGAAACCCTATTGCAACAATGCTTCTTGATCTATGGACATTTTGGGAGTGACTGTCACAACTCTTTGTTTGAATATATTTGTAAACTTTCACCATGGTTTGATATGTTTGTGATAAGCAAACAAATTGCACAAACTTTTTATAATTGTTTCATTTGCAATGACAATAGAGCTATTAACTGCTTGGAAAAGCACTTGCATGCTAGGACCATTCAACAAGAAAAATGTATTAATGAATGGAAAGGTTATATTATTAACTTATTGATGCCATATGAATATGGAAATATATAGGGAAAGTATTTTTCAACCCAATGGACATGTAGAATACTTAATGTTAACATATCCATCTGGAATGAAGAAACCATCAATATTTCTTTGAGATTCTACTCATCAAACACTTCATGCAAATTCATGTACCTTTTTCATCTACCAATGTCCACATCACATACAAATTTCCATGCACTTTTACAAATCAGTGGTTTTGATAATAATTTGATGTTAAGTGTGCCTTCTAGACATCCTTTTCATAATGAATCTATTTCAATTACATCTTGTACCCAATTAAACTATCAATGAATCAACATTGTAGCATCAAGAAAGAGAAAATTTGTTGAAGTCACTAAAAATTACACATTATCAAAATAATACAATCATTCTTTGTTAATGCACATGGACATGAACAAACTAGCCTCTATCCCTTTTTCTAATGGATCCAAAAAGAAACACTTACATCAATTAAAATATGAAATGCAGACACAAGGTGCCTTGCTACTCGAAGAATAACAAATACATGTGCAATTAAATAAAGCAACTAAGAAATATCTACAATCAATCCAAAACACACATACATGTGCATATTGCATTTGTGATTGTATGGAAAGCACACGCAACTCATTGAAAAGATAATCTTGTCAACTTTTTGCTCTCTCACACCTGCAATAAAACTCAAACCGATCAAAATGAATGAAAAAATTTGAAAATTTGTAGTAATGCGATAATCAGTGAAAATATACCTGCATTTGCATCACCTCTTCATATTTGTCAAAACCATAAATTGATCTATGTTGCACTATTAACAAATTTAGAGGAAAGATTGGTAGCACCAAGAATGGATTTTGCATAGATAAGACAACTTGGTTAGAAAATACAATAAATTTGATTAACATGCACAACTGTAAATACTCCTACTAATTTGGATAGAGTTCAAACAACTCTTCCTAGAGATATTGATGAACTCATGACATTTGTAGTTGTGCTAAAGAGAAAAATAGAGTACACAAATGCTTATTTTTATGGAAACATTCATCCCAAAAAAGTGATGAGTGCTTCACATGAGTTTTGAACAACTCTCTATACAAAAGTGGACAAATAGTAATCAATGATGAATGGAAAAAACACTTTGATCAAAATAAACAAAACCAAGAGAGAAATAATCTAACATTGGATCAACTAGATTCACCAAATTATGATGATGATCTAGAGCCAATAACTGAAACATTTGTGCATGGTTACTCAAATGCCCACCTTATCCATGATCTTGATACAAGAATAATACAAATTGTACCTTTAGAAGGATTCCAACCCTTGGGAAATTTTCAAGACAGGTTTTATGAAGTACATAACTTCCTAACATTATTTTATAGGTCAAGTCAACCTATTGATGCTGTCAATCATTTCTCCTATCAATAAATTGCACAATGGGAATTATTTCACATGTATGGTGACTTCTCAACATATATTACAAACATATTTTTTAAAGAAATCCATATATTGATAAACCAGGTCTTTAGCTCATCCTAGATTTCCATTCGCAAGGGAGAAATAAAAGTACACAAAACTACTTTCCAAAGATGTAAAAAATCAAAATAATCTTCAAAAACTATTGGCATTACCTATTGCATATCCATGTTTCAGAAGAATTCACAATACCCTGATTACTTTGAACATGTACAGGAAGACATATTTGCAATGATATGAGAACTTGGCCCACCATCCTTATTTGTTACATTCACTAGTGTTGAGCGCCTTTGGTATCCATTGACAAATGCATTAAAACAACAATTTTTGGCTTTGTAGAAAATCACAATAAAAACATTATTGGTCAATGCATTGACACATTGATTAGACATCATCGAGTCATCTGTAGTCAATACTATTGATATAGAATCTTGCCACTACACACCTTGATTGCAAAAAATAATGAATTATTTGGTGACGTGCAAGATTATCTTTTTAGAACAAAGTTCTAAAGCAAAGGAACAAAGCATGAACATGGATTTCTTTTGATTTAGGATGCACAAATATATCAACATTCCCCTGATGTTGATGTTATAGCTTTCATTAAGCATTATTTTATGTGTGATCCAACTACATTGCAAGATGAAATTATTAAAATTCAAACTCATCACCATAAAAAAATCTTGCAAAAAACACACACATTCTACATGTAGAGTTGGTTTCTGTTTTCCACCAGTTGCTGAAACTTATATTATACAACCTTTGTTCAATGAAAACAATGAAAATCAAGTCATAGAAAAAAGATTTCTTTTCTTTTGTAAAACAAAGTGTATTAAAGAAACATAACATTTGGCATTTTTCTAGCTAATCTTGGAATTACAAAAAAAAGAGTACATGTTCTCCTTCACTCTCATATTACTCAACCTATTTTATTAATCAAAGAAAATCTTTGTTATGTGTGGATAAATTGATCTGAGAGAAATCATACCTCCATTGTCGCAAGCAAATACAAATGCTCAATTCATTTTAGATGCCTACGTCGTAATGATGTACTATAACTTGTATATGACAAAAACAAACCACACAATGACATCTACTTTCAAACAATTCTGAGAAAAATGCACATGTGATGGAGACACCATGATTTAAACTATTTGTAAACTTGGAAATGCATTGTTAAATATTCAAAAAATGTCAAGTCGATAAGTAGTCCACATGTTAATTTTTTCTTTTTCTTAGGGCTATATTATTATTTTCTTTGATAATTACATTTCATTATTTCCATATTTAAATTCATCCCATAACATCATATCATTATTCATATTAAAATCATTATTCAAAAACATATGCAACTATGGAGAAAGAACACTATCATCATCAATGAAGCGGAACATAAAAGAACAATAAAAGAGAATCATTCACACATAGAGACACTGGGATTGGCCGGAGTCCAGGGAAAAACCCACTATGGGGAAATCCTTTTAAATTCTTCTTCTTATTAGATTTCCATTAAATGATTCAGCAAAAGAGAGTACAATGTTCCATATCTTCATCCATATAACTATCCAGAAAAAATCAACTCAAAAATATCCATGAGATGAACCCAATCATTCTCATACTCAAAAAATTTGATTCAAAAGCCTCTAATGAGCTGTCACTGTCTACAGTCAACTGTCGAACACTATGGTGAATGGGAAAAAACTTTGGACAGCTAAAAAAATAAAACCCTAGTTTCCAGTCGCATGGTGGGCATGCTATGAGAGCGACTGAAAGGCTTCGGTCACATAGATGATCTGGCCAACGAGTGACTGTAGCTGAGATCTCTCTATGGCATGCTGACAAAGGCCCAAAACCATAAAACAGAGATGTGAGTTTCAAACCCTGCAATTTCACCTTCATGCAAATCCATTCTTCCGTGAATCTATCTCAAACCTGTGCGAGCTAAAAAAAAGCAAGAGAATAGAATAATGTCTTGTGATTATATCCAAATTAGGTTGATGTCACTTGTATTTATAGCCTTCCCAAGGGTGTCCAATTTTCTTTAGGGCCGACCTGATCAAATATGCACATGTGGCCTTATAATTCAAAAATACACTTTACCTTGTCCAAATTTGATGATATTTAGGTTGTTTCTCTCAAAAAGAGGAATTCAATGAAATTATCGTATCCATAAAATGAGCTATAGAAAGTTTAATTTGGCCCTAGTTTCCAATTTTAGAACTCCCTCTCAACTAATGATAATTCCACTTGCACCATGTCATGCATATCCTATCATCAGATCATATCAAATCTCCAGTATCTCATCATCACTTATTGCCATTTTTCATCTCATTAATCTCTTTCTTATTCATGCTTATCTCTTGATTGTCCTTGCTCAAATGTTGAACATTTTTGAATCTGAAAGAATAAGAATTTGACATTGGAGGGGAGTTCAATCTACTACACTCTATCCATCTGGAACCCACTACTACCACACAAAATCTCTTCCAAGAGGGATCCCAATCCTACCACCCAAGAAACATTAGTAGGGAGCCAAATATATGACCCACATCAACATTGGAGAGCCTAGCTCAATTTGGGACAACAAAAGGGAGCACATCTCAACTTGAAACCACATCAGGGAGCTTAGTCTCAACCAAGAATCTCACGGGGGAGATAAACATCTACAACTCCATATCAACCAATAGGTGATATAAGGGGTCACATCTCAACCCATCCTACTTCCCATTGATATTCCCAAATATCACCCTCAAAATTCATGTGGTAGAACATCTGCATCATAATCAAGTTGGGTTGTACACCCCCAAGTACACTCTCAGCTCGTCAGCCAAATGGGGAGTGGTATTCCCACCAGGTCCAGCTTGTGGGTATGATTCCAACTGTGGTATACTCTGTAGAGACCAAGATAGGGGAGAAACATCTCCAACTCTCTACGTAAAAAATAGGGGAGCAACATCTATGACACTATTTTCCATACATCCTTCAACTACAGGAGCCCCCCATCTCAATTCCTCACCTTGGGAGCTCCTATAAGGGAGAAGAGCTAACATAGTGTTCTCAATTAATCTTGCTCTCTACAGATTAGAAACATATCATCATGCTCATATCTGATAATAATCATGAATCAGTAGCAACAATCTCTTATTCATGCAAGTCATCAAATCAAATATCATATTAGAACAAAAAATATATATATCACAAACATGATACCATTTTCATCCTCCATCTCATGGAGGCAACAACCACAAGCCTAAGATTGTCTTGTAAAGTATTACTGCCTCAATATATGAAGGAATTTTAGTCCCATATGTATACAGGATTATTTTCCAATCAAATCCCACTATTTGTCATTTCAGTGTATCCATGTCATATCCAGAACCTGCTCAAACATATCTCCAAAGAGATTATTCATCCTACCTCATAGGTATCCATGATAGCAACATCATATTCAATATCGGTCGTGCCTAAAACTAAAAAATTATCATCCAAAACATCATGGAATATATCATACTAATGGATCACCCAAATTTTCTTATGTCATCAGCAAATATCCCAAACAGCATCAATACATCCATGCAGTCACATATCACAAGAAGAATGTCTCAGACCATAAGTATGTCATCCCATGCAAATATCTTAAAGGGTTCTCAGTGGAAACTCAATGTGTATGAAGCATCTCAATCATGAATACATCCAGGTTGTTTTATCAAAATCACACACACACACACACACACACACACACACATATATATATATATAGACATATATAGACACACACACACAGATATATATATATATAATTAATATATATAATATTATAATATATATATATATAATATAATATATATTATATGGGTGTTGGAACATCAATGCTTCAATCAACTGTCGATTGCCAAGTCATAGTCAACAATATATCTTCACAATTTCTTGAAATTCAATCGGAGTGTCCAAAGATTTTCATTTCCACTTTCCAAAAACAAAAAAATCTTTAATAACTTCACGAAATAGATTTTTTTTTCCCAACTTAAGGATGCAACACATCATGCCATGATTCTTCATTTCAAACTTCAGAGGCTATCTCCCTCTTACTTTGATCATCATAGGCTCATTTCCTATCAAGAATAGACCATCAGTATATAAAGCCAAAATAAAAGCCATACCTTGGACCACTTTTGAAGTATAGATTTTATTAACAAATCATCCTAGATTCACCAGATAATTGTCAATGTGGAAATATCAGGATCGAGGAGTTTATTTCAAACAATGCTTTCTGAAAACATAACACTTGACTAAATCAATATGTTTAGCCTTATACAAATAAATATTGTGCAATAAAATCAACTAAGTCATCTTATCAAAATTTAAATTCCAGTTCAAGACTAATATCAAACTCATCAATATCACTTTAACAAATTCTTTGGACCAAGTGACCGATAGAGCTCATATCCAAATCTCAAGTTGCAACACCTTTTTTTTTACCGAGAACTATCCAATCAAACTTTATCAAGCCATACTTATGATCATAGAATCAATAATTTATGCTACTAAATATGAATGGATATATCAAGGACAAGTCATATAAGTTTCATCCATTCATAATGATATTGTTGCATACTGAATCACAATAATTTATACTTCAATCAATGTGTCAAAGCTAATGATGTCAACACATAATATCTATTGAATACCAATATAATTCATTGAAAGTCACTATGCCCATGTAGCATTGTTATCAAGGAAAATCATCAGTCATCAAATCAAATTATTAATCATTAGGTCAAAACCCAAATTTTCTATCATAGTGCAATCTATAGCCCAAAAGATATCTCAACATCAATTCAAAGTTCTCAGCATCATGAAAAAACTCTAAACACTGCTTCTCATCCAAATCAAGTCAAAACTTTGCAATTGTTATCAAATACTTTCATACAAAAGCCTTAATGGTTAAATCATAACGACATATTGATATGCATATTCTGATCCCCTCCAAATACAATTTTATTCAACACATTCACATTCTCTATAGTAACTCAAATATTCAAACTTCCCTTCTCATAGAACTTTTTAATGTATTCTTCATGTCTGTAGGATTTCCATCCTTCACATGAACTTCTGATTTCATGCACAAAGCTTCATTTTTGTTTCCTACACCCATAGACTTTATGTATTGTTGAGAGGCTAGAGTCACACCCTTAGGCTTCCTTCAATGTGGTCGAGGATTATAGTAAGGAAAACTCTTGCTTCTTAGACTAGAACTTTGGTGCAAACCAATAATATTATATAGTTTTCTATCCATGTCCACGAATCTTTGTTGGGCATGGGATCCCCCAAGGGTAGTTTTGGGGCTTAAAGCCCATATTTTGGTCCAATTTTTGTAATTAAAATGTAAGGAATCCACATTTTGTGGTCACGGATCACGTAGATGTTAAAGAGTCATAGTGTTGTCTACCTTTATTTTGATAATGTAATGTCGGTTATAAAAGATCTACCCATGGTCCGCGGACCATGGGATTGTATAAATAGAGAAAATCTCTAAGTAGTTAAAAGACATGAAGAAATCAATGATCAAAGATGTATGAGAGATAACTCTGAAGTAGAAGTCTAAGTTTTGGGTCGTAGCGTAGGTAGAGGCTATGCAACTGAGTGCGCAGAGGCCTAGAAGTCCGCAACTGAGTGCGTGAACCCCTGTAGCTGAGTGCACAGGGCGGATCGAGTCTGTAATTGTTCGGAATTATCAATAAAGAGAAGTATTCTACAATTTTTGCATCCTTATTTCCTATTTATGCATCTATTATACTGGGTATAAATTTCACTTATAATGCTTATATGATGCGCGAATGTATGTAAATGTATTGGTCAAGTAAACACAAGTAAGAACATTTATTTACGCGAAGCTAACTAAGATCTGTTAATAAATCAAGTAAGATACTTAGTGTAGTTTGGGAAATATCAAAGTTTGCTGCCCTAGCAGCGCGAAAGGACTTCAGCCCCTGGTTAGGGCTACGCGGAAGCCAATTGTAACATTTTGCGAAGGTACTGAAAGGTAGAGCAGAGGGATAAGTAACCTGTGTGCAAGAAGGTATAGTTGGGATAAATCAACATCACATCCATCTCAAGGGTGCAGAAACTTGGTTCCAGCATCCCCCCATACTGCTTCGGGTGAGACTTCAGTCCGCACTCCATGAGTTGATGCTGAAAGGGCTAGTAGTGTAGGGATTTCTTTGGCTAACTAATGTTGAACTTGGGTCAAGCCCCCACAAGCCAACAAATGGTTCCCTTTCCAGGACTGGAATCTGCATGAGGGATGTGTGATGTCATATCACTGGAATCCAACTAATAAAGAAATCGAAGGCCAGTTGGACATAAGGATTCACGAGTTCGCGGCACAAGAAAATAGAAACCCGCGACTGTCAAAAGAATAGTGGTTGGACTGATGCCTATATACGAAGATCCACAAAATATTTTTTGTGTCCTTCCCTACTAAGCTATACGAGTCAATTGTGAAGCTCGCAGACAGCCAGGGAAGGTGGAAACTTGACGGCCCTATTGTGTGGACCCCAGACCTAGTGTGAAGGCTGGAAGCATCGGAGGATAATATTGCACGTGCCATCGATCATTGGCTCAATCACATTATAGGAGGATTTATTACTAAGTTCACAGCCGACACCTCAGTCAGTTATAGCGAGGGAGAGCGACACTTTTTCAAAGCACCGTGAGGTAAGTACATAAAATATTTGAATACTTGGATTAAAATGCTGTTGTGCGAAAAATGGGTTATGCAGTTAGCTTGACGTTTGGGACTACACAAAGTGGAAAAAGTTATAGAAACGAAGGAATAAGGGTCTAAAGTATAGCCCCTTGATTTCACCACCGCGAAGGGATGAAGAAGGGATAGTGAAGTTCTCTCCATGAAGTGTTATTCAGTTGATAAGACAAGGATTTCCGTGAAACCTACCTCTGCCCAAACCACCTCCATCTTCGCCACCATCACCTCCAACTTCACCTGTACAACTTCCACCACCACTGCGATTCAGTATGGAAAACACAGTCAACTTGTCTTTGTTCAAAGGCTCGAGAAATGAGGACCCAGACCAATTCTGGTTCGTTGTGAGCACTGTATAGGAGGCTTAAGGTGTTAGAGATGATAAGATAAAGAAGGAAACAATGGTTAGTGCTCTGCAATATCGCGTGCTAACCTGGTATATTAGGTACTCCAGCGATAACTCGAACGCTAAAGTCGCAGACATCTAAGTAGCACTAAATAGGGAATTTAGCAGGCCTAAATCTAAAGTGAAACCGATTATGGGATTCAAAGAGATCACGATGCTACCAGGCGAGATGCCTTGGGAACTAGATCAGAGGCTGAAATGTACGATCCTTGAAGACAACATGAATTTGATAGTTGGACAACATCGCAAGTGGTTTGTGGCTTTGCTACTACCATAGTGCCTAAGAAGTGTGCTATCGCAACAAAAGATAACAACTCAGACAGAGGCCTTGGAGATTTCCATGAGACTACATGAGACTTCGATGCAAGATCCTAATCTAGGAGTTCAGCAGATCCATGCATAGCTAAAAGATATGTGCCTTGAGATGCAAATCTTGAAGCAGGGTAAGAGGGTTCAGCCAAAGGTACGCGAAGACGTATGGTGCATGAAATGCAAGAGTCAAGGTCATGACAAAGACCACTTCCTGGTCTTTACAAATTACCCTGTAGGAGGAGGACCGACTCCTTTAAGACCAGAAGCTCAAGTAGGACCTAGCGCAACACCTACTTTGTGGTGTGCTATCTGTTAAATAGCCAAAAAATGCCACAGATAAGTACCACTTGTTATAAAAGTACACACAAACTATGCAACAATTGTTCTACAACTTTTGTAGATAAGTGGGACATGATGAACATACTTGTAGGAGTTATGAATTGATGATGGATCGAACACCCACCTATAGAGTTTAGGTTGAAACACAGACCCTTGACCAGAATGCAGAGATGGTGTAGATAGGATTTCTAGGGCACAATGAGGCTAAGGTGGAGGAGGACTTGGTAGAGGTCGTGGACAGTTGATTTGCTATAATTGCAGAGGACTAGGGCACTATGCCCCTGATTGCACTAATCCAACATGCCCGTCATGCAAGTATTGCACGTTGTTTGATCATGAAACAAAATATTTTCCTATGCTGATAAACAAGATACATGACAAAGGAGCAGTACCACCTCCCTCGACTCAAAACATGTAGATGATGAGGTCTAAGCCATGGGAGGAAGATCCAAACATAAATATAGTGCTCTGAAGTGGAACTGTGACGGGTGATGACAAGGGGAAACAAACAAAAGACAATATCTGGGCCCGCAAAACCCCGATGAAAGAGGCTGAGTTTGATTTGGAGTGTGCACGGGACACCTTCATGGAAGCTAAGAAGAGCTTCGCTTAAGCTGCCACTTCAGGAAGCAAAGATAAGCCTGAGCCGGAGATGGACCCCTCCATGCTCACTACTTTCCTGGAAACCTGTATGAAGTTACTGTGTGACAGTAAGGTTGTGAAAGGGTTATAGGAACTTATCAATAGATGTGCTAGGACCACGCCAGGTGAACCGCATGTAGCCCGCAAGATCAGAAAGCATAAGACAAGGACATGGTGTGAAATGAGACTAATCACACAGATACGAATGTTTTACTGAAAGAGATGTGGGAGCGAATGGGGAGACCTACGTTGCAATGGTATCTGATTCAGCTGAGGATGGCGAATCAACATAAATCATACCCATGGGGCGACTGTAGGGAGTAACCGTGGATATTGAGGGAGTGGGCGCGATGGCAGATATTGAAGTAATAGAGATTGTTGATGAAAACAATCCCTACCCTGCGCTCTTGGGAATTGACTCGGCTACTGATATGAATGGGGTAATCAATTTGAAGAAGTGAAAGATGATCTTTGAGAAGAAGTCACTAAGCGTAGTAATACCCCTGGATCCTACTGAAGGATTGCACTATACGGAGCCGATCCGCGACTATGAGAGTGATGATGATCTGGACTACATCAATAAGATAACAACGTGAGACCAAGACTGGGTGAATCCCACTATGGATGGGTGGATTACATGGGAGCACGAGAGTTCCTGCACTTCGGATTCCGACAAAGAAATAGAATGCTAGAAGAATCGGTTACATGAGGTAACTACGCTGAATTGCAATATGATGACTCAGACGCTGCGTTATGTGTCATCAGAAGTAAGAAATATACCTACTTATGATGGTCTAACTGAGGTAGATACCTTCTTGGATGCATTTGAAAGGGAGGTGCCGAAAAAGCAACGCTTCTAGGCCTTGGATTTGGTACTATGCGCTACACCCGCAAGATGGTGGGGTACACACAAAGGAAGCTTTGATGATTGGCATGAATGTAGGAGAATGATGCGAGCATGGTTTGGGAAACCTAAGACACAACTAACAAAAAAGTACGATGGGTAGAATGATCTGTGTGCGCAGTTGGCCAAAGTAGAGAAGAACTATTCTACAACTAAGAGCGAAGGGCTAGCTATGGTGTATGTGCTCCAGATGTACCGACACTACTTGCTAAGAGGCCACTTTAAGATGTATATGGATCACTCCGCGCTAAAGAACCTGGTCAATAAGCCTTTGTTGGGGGGGGTGCAGCTGCAGATGCCTTTTATTGTTCCAGGAATACAATTTTGAAGTTGTTGTGAAACCCGAACGATTGAACGTGGGACTTGACCACCTGTCGTGCATTGAGACATGGGAGGAACCCACTAATTTGGTGGAAGGATTACCTGATGTGCAACTTTTTACTATGCACATTGTGGATGAACATTTCCAGGATATAATACACTTTCTAACAATTGGAATTGCACCGAAAGAATACTCTGTCCAGCAAAAGAACGATTAGTGGTGCGCGTGGCAGATTTCTCTGTCATTACTGGGCATCTATATAAGATGGGAATTATGAGATACTGCGAAGGTATGTACTTGAATTTTAATGAAGCAGCATCCTCTCAGACACTTATGGGGGCGGTGCGGGAGGACATTATGCAGGAAGAGCAACCACACAGAAGATTCTACGTGTAGGGTTGTGGTGGCCGACCCTTCATCAAGATTCAAAAGCATATTGCAAGGCGTGCAACATTTTCAAAGAACAAGTAAGTTGTCGTGGAGGGATGAAATTCCTTTGAATCCACAAATGACGTTGCAACCTTTCGAAAAGTGGGCAACATATTTTGTAGGACCTATTCAGCCTCAAGGAAAGACAGGCACGAGGTACATTATCACTACGACAGAGTACTTGACTCATTGGGTAGAAGTGCAGCCGGTGAAGGATTGCAGGGGTGAAACTATCGCGAAGTTTCTATTTGAGCATGTACTAATGCGATTTGGATGTCCAAATATCTTGATCAGTGATCGTGGTACGCACTTCCTGAATGAGAAAATCAGTGCACTAATGGAGGAATTTCAAGTGTATCACCAGAAGATCATACCTTATCACCCACAGGCTAACAGGATAGTGGAGGCATTCAAAAAAGTTCTTGAAACCTCGCTAACCAAGGAATGCAATGCTCAGTGAAGTGATTGGGACCTACACATACCTACAGTATTTTGGGTTTATCGGACAATGTGTAAGAAGTTAATGGGATAGACACCCTTTAGGCTAGTATATGGGGTTGAAGTTGTGATGCCTATGGAATACATCAAGTCTAGTCTGCGCATAGCAGCACTCACAAGTATGACAGATCGCGAAGCCCTGGAAGAGAGGCTCGTGTAGTTGGATGAGCTAGAAGAAGTGAGATTTTTTGTTAGATTTCACTAGCAGGTCCAAAAGCAGCGTGAAAAGGCATGGCATGATTGACATATTAAGCTGTGCACCTTTAAAGTGAATGACTTGGTGTTGTTGTATGACAGTAAGTTTGATAAATTTCCAAGGAAACTCAGAATGCATTGACTGGGGCTGTATGTTATTAAGGAGATTATCAATGGTGGCATGGTCCAGTTGGTTATGTTGAATGGAGATCCCTTCCCAGGAAAAGTGAATGGAAATAATTTGAAGCCATACACAGGTGGCTTGACCATCTGAATATCTGACAGAAGCACAGTCTTAGCACTCCAGGCAGTTGAAAGGAGGCACGGGACTATAAACTACACTACCCAGGAGCTACGTGATGTCAGGACTGTGCGAAGCAGTGAAGTGTCATAGGGTCCACGAGAGCACAAAGATAACTACGCTAGCACGTAGGTCTACTGGAAAGTGATCATTAAAGTCACTATTCACAATTTGATGGTCGGTTTGATGCCAAATGGAGCAGGCAATAGGCATTTATGGTGAGATTTATGGACTAGATTCTTGAAAATCTTCCGCCAATCTAGAATTAATGGATCGAATGTGGGGGGAATGGTCAAATTCAAATTCAAAAGGCCCTATAATTTACAAGTGGTTGTCCAACGAAAAACAATTGGAATTTTGAGAAATGAGTTGTTGCGAGATCAAGTATACATGAACCGAGACCTATTTGAGACTTTGAAAGTGAATTCATTGTTTGAGCAACTACAGAGACACTGCAAGAATTATGGAATAGCACTATGTTAGCACCCGCAGAATCCATGGACACAGTAGTGATAGCCGAGGAAGGTGTGAAGGAAATTGTGGCAATAGAAGCCCCAAAGAGTGTCGAAATAATAGTTGAGGTCCCTAAATCACCTAGAACACCGAGACCTAAGAAGGATAAGCAGGTTATGATATCAGTGCACGTCTCACCAAGAAACCCACAGAGGACCAAGCTCACCTTGCAGGAAAAGGGGAAGGCCACTAATCTAGAGGCCGAGGAAGAGGAGTCTGAAGAAATCTTGGTGGATGAGGAGGGCAAGGAAATGGAAGTTGAAACCCAGGGTGCGGACCCTATTACCCGATTACTTGAATATGTTCCTCTGCACAAGGGTAAAGTCAAGGTGTCGAAGGACATAGATGAAAGCAAGAGCTCTTTGCAAAATCTGTTGCTCCCAAACGATATTGTTTTTGAGGGACCGCACTTGGGGTGGGTTCTTGTGTTGAAGTTTGAATATTGGGACCTTGGAGACCATGAGAAGTTCCCACATTTAGCCACTGAGAATCTAATGTGCCAGAGGATTGATGTGACTGCTGGAACAATTCAATTGGAGCTGCATACATGGCTTAGAGGTGTAGAGAAAGTCAGGTTGCTAAACCTACTCTGGGTGTCGCATTACCACTATGCCCCACTGACCGTCTTCGCCATCAGGCAGCTGATTTACTTGGTGCATGATGGGTGTTTGTGGCTAGAGGAGCCCATCCCCATTATAGACATTCTGATTCACCGATTTACACAGCTGCCTTACTCAGGGGAGGATCCAGCCAACATATCATAAGGAAAAGGTGGCAAGTTGGTCCTTGCAGAAGCAATAAAGAGTTCAAGTTGGAGAAGAAGAAAAGAGGATATGCCATCTCCAGCATTAACAACCCCGCAGTCAAGGTGGTGACACAAATACTAGCAGGGAAGGTGATGTGGAAGTGTTGCATGGATTAGGTGCCTACGCCCATGATTTCACTAGCAGCCCAATGTGCGAAAGGAGTCCAGTTCAACTGGGTGAACTATCTATGCTGTGAGTTCCTTATGAACTCTTGCGAGGCACAATAGCATGGCAAAACGTTTCAGTACACGTGGCTCATGTTTTCGATAGTACTGGTGGCATGGGAGCTGCCCAAGGATAGACAATTCCCTTTGGTCGTGTTGGACCTTCCAGAGGCAGCGAAGTACACTTCACTATGGGTGACCAAGGACGCGTAGCCAATAAAATAAAGCAATATTTTTTTGGTATTAATGGAGATGAATATCCAGATGGGGATCAAACACAAGTTAGGGTTATCACCCATAGTATACGCTAGTTTACAGAGCTTTGCAGAGTTCAAAGCAGATTTACACCATGTTTTTATTAGGGTGTGGAAGGACCCTGCGAAGACATGGCATAACCTACCATACTTGGTGACTAATGATGTAATTTTCACAGTCCTAGAGTCTTTTCCGCCAGTGTGGCACACTCCAACTTGCTCCATAGTGGAAATGGACAAGTCCGCCACGCAGTAAAAGAAGGAAGAGACAAAGCTTTGAATGGTGCAGCTGGCAGATAAGTGCAGGAAAGAGGAAGTAGAGGCTAAGGCCCAGGAAGTGCGTGATGCTATGAAATTGGTCAAACAATAGCAGAAAATAGGAGAAGAAGAGCGTGAAGGACAGAAGTCACCTTCACCCGAGACCGAACCAAAGAAAAAGATAGAACAAGCTGGCGTGGACCTGCAAACGACATCCACCCAACTCAAGCATCCACGACTATGAGATAAGGCGGTGCCATGAAAAAAAATCAAGGCATCCAAAACATCCTTCGACCTAATCACCCTCACTGAGAGGGATTTGCATGACATCGGAGAAATGGTGAGGGATGTCACCGTGGAGGCCCTCCAATAATTTGAAGAAAAACAATAGCTAGTCTTGGGGACTCTTTTAATAGAACTACAAGAGTTGCAGGTTCACTCTCCACAGGCTAGCATAGTGTCCACCAACCTCGCGATCGATGCTTCAGCTGCCAAGGAGATGTTGCACAAAAATGTGACCAATGCGTTACTACTACTTGATGGGGTTCTCACTACAAAAAATGAGGTTGAAAGGTCTATGCTTAGCAGTCTGAAAGGGGTAGGATTGAACATGGCCGCGCTCCCTTGGGAGACACTCTACCTCTTACAGGATAGAGTCACTGCGGAACTCAGGGCCCGAGAGAGTCGCTCTCTACAAGTAATGAGTGAGAAGTGCATCAACATTGAGAAGTTGGGCCAACAGTGCAATGAAGCAGTAGAGAGGAATAAGAAGATAATGTAGGTTATGGAGGAACCCTACCAGATGCTCCCAGAGTTGGAGATTCAAGCAGAAGAATCGGTGGAGGCGCACGTCTACAAATTGGCCACAGGGGTGCGTGATGCTCGAGCAGAGAGGGAGGTCTTTGCACTAAGATCTTCGCACCTGGAAAGTGACTCGAGGGTGAGTCACGATGTTTGTGTTGGGGGCCCATTGGGCACGGGGTCCCCTAAGGGCAGGTTTGGGGCTTAAAACCCATGTTTTGGTCCAAGTTTTGTAATCCAAATGTAAAGACTCCACATTTTGTGGTCATGGAGCACGTAGATGTTAAAGAGTCATAGAGTTGTCCGCCCTTATTTTGATAATGTAATGTCAGTTATAAAAGATCTACCCATGGTTTGTGGACCATGGGATTGTATAAACAAAGCGAAGTTCTAAGTAGTTAAAAGACACGAAGAAATCAATGATTGAAGATTTATGAGAGATAGCACTAAAGTAGAAGTCTAAGTTTTGGGTCGTAGAGTATGTAGAGGCTCTGTAGCTGAGTGTGCAGGGTGGGTCGAGTCTGCAATTGTTCAGAATTATCAATAAAGAGAAGTATCTACAATTTCTGCGTCCTTATTTCCTATTTATGCATCTGTTATATTGGGTATAAATTTCACTTATAATGCTTATATGATGCGCAAATGCATGTAAATGTATTTTTTAAGTTAACACAAGTAAGAACATCCATTTACGCAAAGCTAACTAAGATCTGTTAATAAATCAAGTAATATACTTAGCGTAGTTTGGGAAATATCACAGTTCGCTTCCCTAGCAGCGCGAAAGGACTTCAGCCCCTGGTTAGGGCTGTGAGAAAGTTGATTATAACATTTCATTAAGGTACTGAAGGGTAGAGCAGAGGGATAAGCAACTTGCGTGCAGGCAGGTATAGCTGGGATAGACCGACATAACCTCCATCTAAAGGGTGTGGAAGCTTGGTTCCATCATCCCCCCATACTACTTCAGGTGAGACTTCAGACCGCGCTCTATGGGCTGATGCTGAAAGGGACAATAGTGTAGGGATTTCTTTGGGTAACTAACGTTGAACCTGGGTCAGGCCCCCACAAGCCTACAATCTTACTTAAACAATAATGAATATTCTATAAATATATGTAAATGATAATAGCTATAGGGATTTTATGGAGATATTCTCCTCTGCATGAGTAGCTGTTCAACCATTATTATTCACATCATCAATATGTCTATCATAATACTATCATGCATCAGTAGAATTGTTATATCATGGAATTGAACTATATCAGGTTCTAAAAAATATGTTGATCATGGTCATAACATGTCAACATCAACTACTCAATCATCATATATGCACATGGCATCGAACACTCATCAAAAGTTAGAGTTTTATGATTAGGGCAGCAGACAAGTGTAACATCATACTTCAACGATAATGAACACAATAGTACGTTCATCAAGTCAGGTCATTCAATTTTACCATATGTCATAATTATTATGCTCATCAAAACCTAACTATGGTCAATAAGAAGATCATGAATATAAATCTCATTGTTACACTTCTATCATCATGGTTACCATGCTTATCACAAACATTATCAATTGTATCAAGTTACCATCTATTAGAATCAAGGTGCTAGCCTTCTTTATGGGATCAAGATATCCAAAATGATAGATGTTAGCCAAACATCAAGTATATCAATATATCAAAGATCAATGTTTTTAAGTAGCTTTATCATGACTTAATAGAATGTATGATACTTGTCTAGTATAGTGCACTATCTCATCATAAGTACAATGAATCAACCTCACTTTCATATGCCTACATGAGCCATTTGTGAAGGTGATATACTCATCATATCTTAGGGCTTACCTTTCCATTGAATATCAAAGTTTAGATATAACACTGAAACAATACACCATAAATTCCTTGAATTATTCATATACTTTTACACCTTCTTATTATACATTGGACACGAGAGCACTTTGTCAACTTATTTTTCAAGGACAACTGTAGCTCTTCTCTTCCTGCACTAGACATTTCTTCCTACATCTTAGATGATCCTCAATAAGGATCCACTTATCACATCTCATAAAGAAGTTAGAGGTATCCAAATACTCACATGTTCATGTGGGAAGTATAAGTAATAATCAAAACAATAATCATATCAATGAGTCTAAACAAAAGTAAAGACATAAAGGAGCACCATAAATTGAAAAATACTTATCTTCCATGAGAGGTTATCATCTCCTTATAGAACTAGCCTTCAAGAGACATGACTACTCATTGAACATATAACATTGTTTCCTTCAATATATTTACCAACTTCATCAGCAACTAGGACTAATAGAGACTATCCTATATAGGGCTTGATTAAATATATCATCTTCACATTATCCATGCTAGGGTTTCTAGATTTCATATCTCAAATATTTGTCATAATCTAGGGTTTCTCTCAGACCCTAACCTCATGCTATCCATCAAACCTTAATAGCTAAAATTCTTGGGGTTTCCTTCAAACCCTAGAAATATATTAGTTCTCCTCCACCATTTCTTTCTTCCATCAATGGTGTCATGATAGAGGTGATCTTCAATGACTTTTCTTCAACCTAGCTCTGATAGCATGCTATTTTTTTTCTCTTAGGGCTATACTATTCTTTTCTTTGATAATTGAATTTCATTATGTCCATATTTAAATTCACCCCATAACATCATATCATTATTCATATTAACGTCCTTATTCAGTAATGTATGCAACTATGTAGAAAGAATAATATCATTATCAATGCAGTGAAACATAAAGGAATGATAGAAGAAAAGTATTCACACATAGACACGCAAATATTGGTCAGAGACCAAGGAAAAACCCACTATGGGGAAAAAACTTTCAAATTCTTCTTCTTATTAGATTTTCATTAGATGATTCAGCAAAAGGGAGTACAATGATCCATCTTCATCCATACAACTATCCAGCAAAACATAAGTAGAAAATATCCATGAGATGAACCCAATTATGTTCATACTCAAAAAACCTCATTCAGAATCATGTAATGAACTATCATTATTTGTGGTCAACTGGAAAATATTGTGGTCAATGAGTGAAAATTTCAGACAACAGAAAAAACCAAGCCCTAGTTTCCAGTCACATGGAGGACATGTTGTGTGAGTGACTAAAAGGCTTTAGTCATGTTTATGAGCTAGCTAGTGAGTGACTGCAATGGAGATCTCTCAATGACATGCCTATGATTGAGGCCCAAAACCTTAAAGCAAATATGCAAGCTTCAAACCCTACATTTTCAACTTCATGCAAACCCATTCCTCCACAGATTTGCCTCAAACTTGTGCAAGCCAAAAATAAGAAAGAGAATAGAAGCATGTCTGATAATGATGTCTAAATGAGGTTGATATGACTTGTATTTATATCCTTCCAAGGGTGTCCAATTTGATTTAGGGTTGACCTAATCAAATATGCACATTTGGGCTTATAATTAAAGAAAATGCACCTTCCCTTATCCACATTTGGTGATCTTTAGGTCAATTTTGGTCCTCTCAAATAGAGGAATTCAACGAAATCATCATATCCATCAAATGAGGTGTCCAAAGTGGAATTAGGACCTAGTTTCAAATTTTAACACCATATAGGTCTTTCATTGCCATTGCATTCATCCTCTAGAAAGACAATTTTCATTAACACTGATCCAACTGAAAAACAAAAATATTTGCTAAAAAGACCTACTCTATTGGAGCAAGAACCTAATAACTCTGAAGATATTGTTTGCATGACAATGATTTATAGTTATATCAAATGTACCATTGAACTTGAGCAAGTTTTCTTAGTAGAATATTCTTCATCCTATTTAACCATGAAAACAAGAACAAAAAAGAAAGAAAACACCCATGTATCATATGGTTCATTCAATACGATGAACAAAGGGACCTAAAAAACCATTATAGAGAAAAAAATGATGCTCTACATCCCATACAAAGAATCTGAATACTTATTAAAGAAGTCTAATGAGACATGGACTAAGGCATACTTTTCCCAAAAACACATTCTTTATACTACTGAAAAATTCCTTTCCCATTCAATCTCATGATGGGGTGATATTGAAGTTTCTTCGACTAAAACTGTATCCAAAAACAAGGAGATAATTATTCTTCACTTTCCATTAGAAAATGTAAATAATACTTGTTCTATTGAAAAATACAATATTCAACATGACCTGGTAGAGAAAATTGAAACTAGAAACAGCCAAACTCAATATGCAAAAACCATTAAATTCATCAATCATCCCTTTGTTTTGGACACACTACCATATCATGAAATTAGGAGACAACTAAATCAAGAAAAGTTGTCAATAATAAAATAATTAATACTATGGAAGTAAAACAATCCAAGAAATTCATTCTGTTTTTTTATCACTAGAAGTGTAGGCATAGGAAAAAAATTCATTGCACAAGCACTTTACCATGCACAAGTGTGACTCTATAACAAAGAATTACAAAGTGACGCCTTGAAAAAAAATGGTCTCATAGTTGAATTTACTTGTAAGGCCTCATATATTGCAAATGGTGTCACAATACATTCATCTTTGTAGTTGCCACTTTCACCATGTTACATTATGCCATTGACTTCTAACACAATTAATATATTAACCGATTAGTATGAAAAACTTAAATTTTTGCGCATAGATGAAGTTTCATTAATTGGGTCTTGATTACTATATAAAATTAACAAACAACTTTATGAAATCATGCATACTCTAGCTACCCCATTTGGAAATCTCGACATAAAATTCTATGGTGACTTGTGCCAAGCACAAACTATGCATGACTCTTGGATATTTGAGCATCCAAGTCTTAAAGGAACTATTATTTATTACAATTTTTGTAAACACAATGTCAAACCTTATGAACTAAAAGAAGTTACACGACAAGAAAAGAAAGAATTTGTGTCCATTTTAAACAAAATTAGGACATGTTCATGTACTAACGATGATCTTACATTCTTGAACAAACATTGTTATAGATGCCCACCAAATAATATGACATTCTCATATCTCTTCTACGTACTTAAACAAAAATATACAAGAACATAATGAAACATGTTATCTCTCATCGACAAAAAAAAAAAAAATCACATTAAATGCATATGATAGAACATTTGAACCAATAAATATAAATCAGAATAGGAACAAAAAAATGCAAATGTCACTTGAAATTTTCCTCAAATAAAATATGATTGTTGAATTGATTAGAAGGATTACAATATTCAAGATGGCTTGGTCAATGGCATTGAAGGTGTTTTTAGAAAGTCCACAACACTTCAAAATGGCACGATTTGGATTGAATTTGTTGAGTCAACAATTGGCACTATCCAGTGAAGAAAAATGGTCCACTTCTTCAAGATGGCATAATTTCTAATTGGAAACCTATTACTAGAGTTTGTAGGCATAATGAATCAAATATAAAAATAGTTTCACACATGAAAAATTCCTTGTTCAATTGGCATGTGCACGAACCATACACTGATCATAAGGCTTGGAAACGGATACACTAGATTTTTACCCAAAAGGGGTTCATCAACATGGACTTGTCTACACTACACAACATGGAATTGTCTACACTACACAACATGGAATTGTCTACACTGCACTATTATAAATTCTTAGACAATGTGCTTCTTATGGTCTTGAATATAGCTTATATTCAACTCAAACAAATGAATGTTTGAAAATATGCTCATTGACCACACGTAGCCTCCCATTACATTTTGAATATATCATTCCTAACTATGATCTAATGAATACTAAAATCCTTTGTTCTAAGAAAGAAAAATAAAATCACCCCATCAAATCCACTACTTGAAAAAAAATATTACTACATACACCTATTGCACTTACATGGCATTCTGACATACTACACAAAAAATATTAATGTCGACAATCAAATCACTTATATAACTAGCCATATTGAATCAAGAATTGAAACTTTCCATATTGAAGAGAATGTCATTAGATTTGCAAATATATACATTGCACCAAATACAAGTTTTGAGGATATAATTATTTCATCAAGTTCATTTTAGGGCACACACCCAACAAATATGCAATCGTGCTTGTTATTTCTTTCAACTTCAATATGTTGCAAAATAATGACCAACAAAGAAACCTATTTTTATTCATGCAAAATAATAGCTTCAATTTCCATACAACAAAGCCAATAATTAACTATGGCTCCATGTTTGACCAATTTTGGACAAATCTTGTAGCTAATTGTGTTTCCTTTCATGTCTTCGATGCCTATTGGACAAATCATCATACAATTTGTCTTTCCATACCTTTGTTGTCCACTTGAGCCATTTTGGCATTGTTCATGTTCTATAATTCAATTGTTCAATACTCATGAGAATTATCACATTTGCAAATTCCATTCTAGACATTTGGTGTTATTTGCAAACATCGAAAAACAAAGGAGCTACATAAGACAACAAATCAGAAAATAACAATAATGCACATACAAAATCTTAGTAAGTTTTTAGACCATCAACATAAATTTATTTATTTTCCTCCTCACGGCGGAATTTATTATATCATAGATACTATGCAATTTACATGACTCAAATTTCTGCTTTTCACATTCTGTTCTAGTATACAATGTCTTCCCTTTGTTGTTCTAAAGGGAAAGGTGAAATAATATAAAGGCACTTTAGTCGTGTAGATAACCTTAGTTACGTTCTCAATTATAGTGGTTTTCGCCTTTGACTTATTGGTAGATCAAAATCAAACCTAAGCTAAGTATAGGCATGAAAATGTAGAATTAAAGGTTTTTTTTAGAAGTTTCTTTATACATTTGTTTCAAATTTAACCTCTTTCATTTATGTTTTTTTGACAGCAAATGGTCCAATGATTTCTAAGAATAACATTGGAACAACTAGTTTTAGAAAGCAATTGTTCGATAGACAAATGGAAGAAGATGAAAATCCAAAATGGTTAGAATCATGGTTCTCTCGATGTTTGTGCAGTCAATTTACTCATTTGCATTAAATAAATGAGATTATTTATCCAAATATATTGTTCTCATTTTTCACATACATAGTCTAAAACCAACACAACGAAATTCCTACTCAATCATTGAAATATGCTCAGGAATACATGCAAAGGTTTTTTAGGGTGATGTCTTGGTTTTCTATAGGCCATCACAAAGTAAAAACCACAGCTCTCTTGCAAAGTCCCAGTTGGTCCATGTTGATCTGGTTGATAGCCGCAACCAACTAACAATCATAATAAACATGGGAAATAATCTAACAGAGCGTTTCCAAGACATGCTTACTGTTGGAAACAATGTTCGCATTACAAATTTTGCAATAAGAAATGAAGGAATTTATGAATGAGGAGATTCAAAATGTTGTATAGTGTTATAGGAAAGAACCACAGTTCAACCAATTACACAACTTTAAACAAAATGTAGGTTAGCTCTAGACAAAACAATGCAAATTCTTCTAGTCTCAAATGATACATATGCAATTGGATCAATCACAACAATAGTAATAGGTTGTTAATGGAATAACAAACAACTTGAACTCACTATAAAATATGGTGAAGCAGTAGATGATAATGTATGTGCTTTTTCGCTACGATAACCAAACTTGCATCTTTTCCAAAAGCCAAATATATCTTTTCCCTTGCATTCATGCATATTTTTTTTCTATCAATGTTAAATTAGCATCTATTTCAACATTTCCTATAAAAACTTCCTAACAAAATTTGTGTTCTCTAATTTATTGCAGCAGCAACTAAATTATAGTGAAATGGGTCATTTTGTCAAAATACAGAATGAATTGGCATAAAACCACTACATTGTACTTGATAAAAAATGTTGTCAAAAATGATGTGAAAGGCAATCAACAATTGTGCTATGGATCAACAACTTTGTTGATCCTTTGAATGGTCAGTTCACAATAGCGCATCTTCTATATTTTGTCAAATGAAGAACACATGTATCTTTTCTAGTTCCTTCTTTGTTCTATTAATAATAGTTCTCTTCGAGGACAGAAAATTTTGCATCTTATACTAAACATATTCTAAGCTAATAACCAAATATTTTCACAAAGAATATGCAAGGAGTACTAGAAGAAAAAAAAATTCTCTCCTCCTTTCCAATGAGTTTGTATCAAATGCAAATAGATTTTTCATCCAAACATAAAAAGATGAAAATTTTGTAAATACAACACAACATTTAGTTATGAGCACAATGTTGAATGCACACTGGAAATATATGGATGCAAAATTAATTGCATGTTATAAATTCCACAGCTAAAAGAACACTTCTCAGTTAATGTTGAAGCAAATTTCTAGCAATACATGCACAACATATCATCTATGCTTTTCCATCTAAGAAAACGTTTTATCCGATGGCTTTTCACATTAACTATTAACTATATAATTATTGAAATCTAATAACTGTGATAAAAAAAAAAAGCTACTTCTTGTGTGCAATAGCTTAATACATTTTCACAATTAAGATATTTTTCTTCTTTGAATTTTTTTTCTCTTAGACACTTCCCTAAATCATAATTCACAACTTTATTAGACACTCTAATGTATGCTTATGTTTATCTTGCAGACTCCAGAATTAAAATATATAGGGACATTATTTTCATTGTATTGTTGATGTTTGTTGTTGTGTCTACTATCAATAATTGTGTTTCAATGATTGATTCGTATTCCTTTTTTTTTTTTAATTTTGAATCAAACATTTTTCTGTTTGGAAATGAAAGCAAAGAACCATATGCACAATATGCTATGTGAGAATTCAGATACATACATAATTCTTCTTGGTGATGACAATTTTGTTACTCAAATCATAATATCTTAGTTCCACAACCTCATAATGTAGCTCCAATAAACTTATTATACAATATTATATATATGTCCATATTATTTTATATCTTGTTGCGTTACTGATTTGAATTCACATTTGCTGCAAATTATGATTTTTTGTTAAGTGAAGAAAAAAACCATATATGTGTTTATATTTCTTTATTTCTGAATATACCGAATAAAGTCCACTTCTCTATTAAAAAATATTGTACATGCAAGTTGAGACACTTGTGTTCTTATTGTTTTTATATATATTAATTCTTCCTAAATATTTATTTTTTTATTTTCAAGTTGTTTTTCTTTGTTGATGAAATTTTTTGTGCACTTGATTTTTTTCCTTAAAGCTATGCGATGTCCCATTGCTAATATATACAATTGCAAATTGACCTCTTCATCATTATAGGATACAATCATTAGCATCACTACACCACCATGTGTCTTGTCACAAATTTTTCTCTCAATTTTAAAGCTAGAGAGACATGGAATCTATAGTCTTGTCTAAACTAGATGAAGCAACATATGACCTAGATCTCTCTATTTTTAGTATCTATAATTCTTTAGTGAATGAACATTTTCTTATTCCAAATAACATATTATTATCCTTTGCACATAGGAACTTGTTCTATAATTCTATGTTCTATTTTTTAGTGGGATGATGAACCATTGATGGTCTAGTCCATTTGTATGTTTAAAATAAGAGCTTCTTGTTAAAAGTCTTGTGCATGGTGGTACTAACTAAAAATACACAATTGCTTCTATATCTACTTGCTACTTAGGTCTTGAATATTACAAACAATTCATGTTTATGACTATTGTTTATAGTTTTCTATCACATTTCAACTATTTTGATTTAACGCTTCACAGTAACTAAAGATTGTTACTCATTTTTCATAATTTGTTAGTCTCTTGGGTATGCTTGATCAATAAAAAAAAAAAAATCCGTTTATATCATAGAAATTGATGGTTGGTTTCTTGAATATGCTTCATAGATACAAAACATTACCTATTCTACCACAGAAGGGGGTTTTATTATTTGTTACCTGCAATAAAAAAATATGATTATGGTCCATACAATGAAGAGTGGAACTGATTACAAGTCATTGGTCATTAACATATCAATGCTTATGAATTTACTGATTGCATTTATTTCCCCTAGAAAAAGATGAACATGACAACCTTGAGATCATGATTGTGATATATTCATCGAGTATAAGATCCTTGTAATGCATATAGTAAAATAATGATGCACATATATAAATAAGGCTTTCCCTTAACAATAATTAATAATAATTCATAAATGTTCTCAATGAAATTTGTGTTTTCATTGACCATGTTGAAAATATGTTATGGGTTTTTTACTGTGACATATGACCTCATTATTTCTTTGGATTTTCATTTTATGATTAATGGTTATGCGTGAAAACATCTTGTGCTTTTAATTTTTTGATGGAATCTACCTTGAATACTTCCAATGACATGCAAGAAAAATATGTATTTTATTCTAGAGATGATCTAGTGAGTACAAAAAAATATTTACATAATATTATACATATAGTAAGATTGTTTGCTCCATATGCATCATGAGAATTCATGTGAAATGATAGTATTATCTTCAAATTGAGCTTAATATTTTTTAAATTTTATTTTAGTTATGGAAGCACTTTGAAAGGGAATTAAGTTATAAGAATATCTATAGATGTTCTAAAATGTTCATCTAATACATATTCCTTGTTAACATCAAACATAAAACTAGTACCAATGAAGATTGAGAATCAGATCTTGAGGCTACATGACAGGCTTGGGCCGTGTATCAAATATAAATAAAAAAGGTCCTGGAGATACTGCACAATATTCTCTTTATTAAAATGACCGGTAGTTCTTCTTCCCACATTGCATTTTTCTTCTCTTTTCCTCTTCATCTTATTTATAGCATGCCCTTTAATGTTTTTTATGAAGAGTGATAAGCACATTTTATATCTACATTGGTTTTTTCCTTATCAAATTGATCTTAATTTTTATCATTCGATCTAAATATATTATAAAGACCAGATCCAATCAACTGATTCATTGCTTCTTTGTTTGTCGGTTATCCCAAAAGATCATTTTCCTGACTGTGTTGTGAGGACTCACAAGAATGTACTAGAGCTACTTTTTTCCCTATTGGCATGCATACTTTGCCCTTTTTTGCAATCATAGAACTAAATATTATACAATGTTTTTGTCTTGTAATGGAGATGTCTAACCTTGTAGTTATTCATTCCATATTTGGATTCAACAACCTAGGGATTATGTTATATATTTTTGTCTTTCATCTGAAAACAAATGTGTTTGGCATCATGTATTATGGAGAGTCCTCTATTTTAGACAGAGCATTGTAGGAATATATGTTAATTTAGGACCTCATTTTTCTTAGATGTGCCTAAATGCATGACTTGGCACAGAATCACCTATTCATAGAGATCTATGGAAGACCATGCAAGTCTTGTGGAGGGAATCAAGAAAGTTGACATAGTTATCTCAACTGTAAAGGGAACACATATGATAAATTAATTAAATATTATCAAGGCCATTAAGGAGGTTGGAACCATGAAGGTATATAGCATTGTATACAAGTTTTGAGACCTTCATATCTATGGCTATAAGTATATAGAAATTCTAATTTTTTTTTTCACAATTGTTGGTGATGATATTTACAAAGGTTTTTGTTATCTCAATTCTAGAATGACATTAATAGAACCCATGCAATGAATCCTGCAAAGACCACATTTCCTACCAAAGCCAAATTTCACAGGACCATTGAGGTAGAAGGAATACCTTACACATTTATCTCTAACAATTATTTTCCTAAGCTTTTCCTTCTCAAATTTGGAGTAGTTGTGTGTTACCACCCCTCTAAGAGATAAAGTTGTAGTATCTAGAGATAGAAATGACAAAAGTGTTTGTTCTATAACTAGAATTTGATCATGTACTCTTTAAGCAGTTGTGAATCTTTCCTGCACTGGTTTTCTAATTGTTTTTGTTGACTAGGAGGATATTGGAACATTCTCCATATCTTGTCAGCACATGTTCTATCAATTAACTTGTCTCTTTGTGAGAGAAAAGGATTAGAAAGAGTTTGGAAAAGACTTATATAGTAGAGAAAGAGGTCATGAAAAAAATTGCAGTTTAGAATTTGGAATATTTTTCTTACTTCCCAAATCATTTTCACATTTAATTATAATTTATTTTTGAAGAGTTGTATGCATATATTTGCTTGAATTTTGTGTGTTGAGTAGAATCATTTTTCTTCATAGAAAAACAACATTCGAACTTACAAGGGAAAAAGATATGGATAAGTTTTCTTCAATATTAAGTGAACTCTTCCCGTGTGAGAACAAAAAGCCTTACTTCTATCAGACCTTAGCTATGTAACCCATCTGATTTTCCTAGTTAAAAAGTCTTGAATGACAATTCTCAACAAAAGCGTGACCCCCCTCGCTGCTAACGTCACTGGGGGGGATTCTACTATTGCGACATCTCAAGGTTCCATATGATAATTGAAGGTCTTCCCATGCCGTAATCATCAGACGATGTAAATACAATATCACTAACACCACTCCTCGACACTCATGCCACAAGGGGCGTAGTCCTTCATATGTGACCATGGATCTTCCCAACCCATCCTGGGATTTAAACCTCCATGTGAAAAATGATAAATCCATGCCTTGAACGGCTTTAGAAAAATACTAAAAAACCTTTAATTTTACCTTTTCATGCTTATACCTAGCTTGGGTTTGCCTTTTATCTAACAATAAATCATATGCCATAACCACTACATTCGAAAACTTAACTAAGGTCATATAAATGACTAAAGAAACTTTATATTATTTGACTTCTCCGTTTAGAACTATAAATATGATACATTGTATACATTACCTCACAAAGAAGATCCCATAAGAAAAAAAAAAAAAAAGTACACTAATTATTTCCCCACCAGGAATCTATTTCCAAACCTAACTTTTGCACAAATCCCCAATAAACTAACTCCCAACACCCTGAATGCAAGTCTCCCTAAAACATAGCTACAAATGTGCCCTATGATTTTCCTCCGAGAATGTTTCCTCTGTGATGAATTTGTTCTTGTTAATTAAACCCATCCCAAGGTAATACATGTCCCACACATAACCAATCCCAGAATAAACATATCTTGCATTCATGAGTTCATCCCAGGGAAGTATCAATCGAAAAATCCTACATTGGTCCACAAACTTTAGTTGACCTCATCAACCAGATCTTCCCAGCTAAGGTTCCCTAGAGATTTTCTTATGAAATACATTTGAATTCCTTCCACGCAATTTTTTTTGGGATGGTAGCATTGCCACATCATGACATGTCACTTCAATCCCACCATTTGGCACATGTCATCTAGCACATTCACATCATTGATGTTGTCTTTAGAAATGAGCCCATGGTTATGATTGTTATGTATTTTCTAATTAATTTGAATTTACTATCCTTTAGTTTACTTACACTTGGTTATTATTTTTTTCATGAACTCATAGTAATTCTCACCTTTGCGTGCAACAAGCCACCTCTGCAAGTAGTACCAATAATGTAAAAAGGAAATACCTTTTGTGTTATGTGCAATCATAAATAATGGGAAGACCAAGGAAAATGTCACCTCCTCCAAGGCCTACAGGGTCAATTATGGAAGAATTCGATGATAAAATTCCTAAAGTCAACCTATATTTAGATACAATGATTACTCAAGACACCATAGTATCAACCTAGGGTGAAAATTACAAGTTAATGGAAGATGAATTCGAATATGCTTTAGAGCCTGAAACGGGTACAACAGTTCCTAACAATGCACCTGAGAGAAATAAGGAACTATAGTACATATTAGTCATTGCAGCGAGGTTTAGGTTACATGAAGTCACCAATCGACCAAGAATCGTGCCTTATATAGACTTAATTCAATGGTCCATCGAATTCATCAATATTTCAAAGTGCCAGATTATCACTTCAATGTGTATAATGGTTGGGTCTTTCACACCAAATGATATTCAGGGTATGTACAAATTTCTCAACCCTATTTTAATGTTAAATGAGGCCTTTATTATTGATTTCATTCTAAAATAATGCATAGAGCTTGATAGAACCCTTCCCACTTTACTAACAAATTGGAGAAGTGCTCCTAAGCAACATAAGCAAGACATGCTCATGATTATTCCATTTCTTCCCTTATCTCTCCTTTTTGTTATCTTGTTGCCATGTTATGTCATTTATTTGGTTGGAGAAATGTTAATCATTTTCCTCTTGATCGAGTCCCTATTATTCAAAGGGATGCCGAGGGTAATATATTTAATTGGGTCGAATTTCTATCAAATAACATTTCCCAACATGTCATGACATTTTGCGAGAACAAAATATCCACTTATAACACTCCACTATATATGTTTGCTTTTATGATGGATGTGATTTGTCTCTCCACTTCCTTTCTATCTATGGGATAGAAATGGACACTTGTCAAATGTACACCTATCCATATCTATCATAACCATATTTTGGAGGAAAATTAATTTCAACATTTTTATGCCATTTGTCACAATGTTATCATTCTTATCCCTAAACTCTTATTTGACAAGAAACCCTCCAAGGTTTCTCATATAGCTATTGATTACATTCAAAAAATTGGAGATTAGTATTGCGAGGAGAATACATATATTATAATTGTGGGCTACCTTGTTCCACCCCATGATCTTCCTATGTTTGTTCCTGATAGACTTGCATGTAGGGAGGTTGTTTATTAGACAGTTGGCATGGGAATCACTCATGAATTAAAAAAGGTGTCTAAAATGGTTTGGCTTGAATTCCCTATTCGAGTGGGATTGTACTCTAATCGAAATATCCTCATGGTGAAAAAGAGCTTATTTATTTTGAAGCTCTCAATTTAGCTACAATTCCTTTTAAAGAATGTGGCCTTAAGAAATAAGATGAAAAGAGCACTAAATCCTTTGGTCTTAAGAATTATATTCATGAGATTTATTTAAATATCCATCCCCTTATCAAGAAGTGCTCAAAAGAATCAATGAAATTCCACCCAACCTAAAGTATGATTTTATAATATACTGAGACAACAAGAGAGCCACATTGCCTCCTATTTTACAGTAAACTAGCAATGAAAGAGTTGCAGTACAAGCTTCTAGTTCATTCATGCAATCAAGTGCAACTATCACTTCCAACACACTAGAGGATACTAAATAGAAAAATATTCACCAACAATTTCTTGTGAGGAAGGCTCAACCAAAAAAAAAATTGCTCCTCAGAAGGTTACTAGTCAGTTAGATACTCTCTAGAAGAAATATATAATTAAGAAGTATAAAGATATAATTGTTGATCTTATAAAAGAAAAGATTCTTGGGAAAAAATTTCTTTCGAAGTAGAATATTTCAGTGAACATTTTGCATCAGAGTGAAAATATTCCTGAACTCATTGTTGATTCTGAAATGGCAGAAAAATGGAAATTGCATAATTAGATAATCTCAACATATGTTACTAAAGTTGAAACTCGATCTATGTCAAACCCATTTTCCAATTCTTTTTCCACCTATGTCACTGACAAACAACAGATGGAATTGAACTCTCAAGTTGTGATAGCCACAACCACTACTCTGTCTAATCCTGGTGTTATAATCTTAAATCCTATTTATATTTTCCCTGTTCCAAAAGAAATATCTCAATAAAGTAATGGATTTGAATTTCATATTCAAAAAATACCTCCAATTGAAGTGTTTTACAACCCTAAGCAACAAACCATTTTAAGGAAGAGTACAAAGAAGAGAAATATTTCATAATAGAAAGTTCGTTTACGACCTTTGTCTCAACAACAACTTTAGAAACCATTTGGGTAGTCTCTTCTTCCACCCAAAATGAATATTTTGAAGAATTAACATAATATGTTGGAGCCTTTGCCAATGAAAGCATCCATAAGACAACTAAAGTTAAGGAATTCATCAAGTAAAAGTATTAGAAAATAATCCTATTGGAACAAGATTGTTCAAAATTGAGGGCATGGTTAAATGATCAGGTTGTTAAAGCAACAACTTAGTTATCAGCAAAGATCAAGCAGAAAGAGGCTGAGGTTAACGACTTGTTGTAGAAAATAGAAGCCAATGTAATTAAACTGGTGAAATTCATACATAAGGCACTCAATAATAATTAAGCACTTCAATGTGTCTAGGTATATTTCTGTGACCATTTGGGAAAAATGCAAGTTATGGAAAATCAAGCTGATGTTTCAATCAACAAGTATTATTAAAGGACCTATTTATTTTAAGATTTAAGGAAAAAACTTAAAGAGTTGTTGCAATGGTAGCAGGATCAAAACCAAAATTTATTCTAACTTACCCATTATTACCAAGATTCAAAACTCTGTTGTAATCCACTCATGGAAATCTCAGTTGCAAACTCTCAAATCGATGGTAGAAGATGCAGAAAGACTATGAGATTCACTTATTCAATTAGTTGTGCAATCACTGGAACACACTAAAATAACAATTATATATACAAATGATTGTCTCCCTAAAGCTGAAAAATAAGGTTTGAAGTACATGAAAATAGGGATGAGTTTAGAAAAACTATTGATCAATTGACATCTGTCAACTTCGAGAAAATTTGGGGATTCCTATCAAACCCTTCAGTGAGTATTGAAGCACAAAGTTCTTAAACAAACAGATTATTCAAATCTTACCTATGCTAGAAGCCTAAGTTGTAAAATGTCAAGTCAATATTCCTCCACAGTCACCTCCTAAGTTGGATAATATTCTTAGAGTTTATATTCAGTGGCAGTCCTTCAATCAATCTTCACTGTTAATTTCACCTACTCAAGGATGATCTCTTTTTAGTGTTATTGTTGCAAATATTTACTATTTTATTTAAGTTCACTTTACATTAGTTGATGAAATATCAAACGTATTGTTATTCCTTTCATATTTTGAAAAACTATTTAATACTGTCTCGAACCCATGTTTAAGGGTTCTGAAATTTTGGAAAGAAAGGCTTTGTTGCACTATTGTATGTTTCTCTTTTAATCTAGAGAGCTGAGGCATTTTGATTCCATGTTTGGAAGAAGTAAGATGAAACTGCTACTTTTATTAGTTTTGTTTCAAACTGATAAGTGGAATCTTATTTTGTGAATTTATGCTTATTCTTTTGATTATCAAATGAATTATTGTCACTATTGATGTATTTGTTTCTTTAGTGAGTTTTTAATTTAAGGGTTTCAAATCAAATACCTAACTTAGCTAAATGCCTACTTTAGTAGCGACAATTTGTTAAGCTAAACCCTCAGACTATTTTGTGATAGCATGATATGAAGAGACTAATATATTCTATTTATAGAATTTTTCATTAAAGTTTTGAATTTGAATTTTAACTTACAATTTTCTTTAAATTTATTATTTCAAGTTGGAAATGTCAAGTTAAAAAGAAAAGATAATTAATATAATAAGTAATATGGTTGTTGTGAATGTCATTTAAGATCTATATATATTATATATATAATATATATATATATATATATATATATATATATATATATATATAATATATATATATATATATATATCCCCAAAGGGTTAACTCAATTGGTCGAGTTCCAATTGTTAAGTACCTCGTGATCGGGAGGTCACAAAGTCAATTCTCCTCGACACCCTTGGGATTAGGCCCTGCTAGTCTAGCCGACGGGCTTTAAAAGATTCCCTTTGGGGTTGATCTGCCCAAATTTTCTGTGGATGTAGCGGCCACTCATGAACCACCTTTATATATGTGTGTGTGTGTGTGTGTGAGTGTGTGTGTGTGTGTAGTTGTATAGAAAAAATTATTTAAGTTTTTGGTTTAATTTTTTTTGGATTTGGAATAGTTTTATAAATAGATAAAAATAATAATATGCAGCCAAATAAATTATAATTAGGAATGTGTTAGGCCCCTATACTACTAGTGTAACCCCTTATTGTTATTAGTACAACTCCCTTATTATATTGTTGTACCCATGTAGTCCCCATATTGTTTTGTGCCCCATAAAAGCCCACTATTGTTATTATTGTGCCCTTACATTATTATTGTTATGTTGCCTCTGATTATATTATGACCCCTTAGACTCCTATATATAGAAAGGAGGTATTTGCTTTTGTATCATCCAATAATTGTTCATTTATGTAATGTAAAGGAGGTTTCTCCCTAGAAGAGGCTGAATTATAAGGCGTTGATCTATCTTTTTTATCTTTTTGTGAGCTGGTTTCAGAGCATTTGGTATCAGAGCTTTGGATTCTAGGGTTTCGCTGCTCCAAACAGGTCATCGTGGAATTTTCGCTATAAATTTTTTTTCTATGATGTTTCAGAAGAGAAAAGGAAAACCCATTTGAGAGGAAAGCTCGGTGAACCTCAAATCCGAATTTTAGATCTTTTCACACAATATTTGCATAGATATGATTTGAGGAAGTTGGTCTTTTTGCAGACTCCTGAATTATATTCAAAATAGGTGACCTGGGGAAAATAGTCATAACTTTTGTTTTGTGCATCAGATTGAAATTCCGTTAGAAGTTACAGAAAGAAGACGGACTGTAGTTTTATGTATATAGTTTTTAGATCCTAAGGTCAAAATAGTGAAACATGCCACTTCATACAAGTTCGCTCTTCTAAAAAGGTATATAATCAGGTCATTTTTAGAGATTGTGCATAACTCTTTCTTGGAGAATATAAATTTGATCAGACTAGTGGCATTAGAAAGAAGACGCAGAGGGTTACTGTAGGTCACAATTTCAAAACTTAAAGATCTGAAAGTATAGAGTTACAGTCATTTCAAGATCGAGCTCCTAAAATCAAGAAAAAGTGAGATGAGGAAGTTTGATGGCAAGGATTCAATAAATTGGATAGCACAAACGAAGAAATATTTTGATCTTCGTGGTGTACCATTGTTACAAAAGGTATGTATTGCATCTTCATATTTAGAACCAGATCAATTTTTATGGTATAAAGGGCTTTGTTCTTGTAAACAACTTGTTAAGTGGTCAATTTTCATGGAGGAAATGATATCACACTATGAGGATACAAAGAGCAACACCTTCTTTAGAGCAACACCACAACAATTGGAAAGGGTAAAAGGGCTTTGTTACATAGTGGAAAGTAAAATTATGGAAACAAGGAAGTCTACCCATCACAACTATAATAAGGGAAGTGTTGTTTCTCCTAGCCTTCCACAACCTACAGGGGTTACACAACAACAATTGGAAGAGAAAAGAAGAAAAGGGCTTTGTTACAATTGTGATAGAAAATGCACTAAAGGTCATAAGTGTGTTGAGAAGAAATTATTTTACATAGAGTATGAAGAGGAGGAAGAAAAGGATCAATAAACATCAAAAGAAGAGGATATGTGCTAGGACTAAACCCCAAAGAAAGAACAAATGAATCCGACCATATCTTGCAAAGCATTGGCAAGAATTACCACTCCTCAAACTATTAAGATAGAAGGACATATCAAGAAGAAAAAGGTTCAAGAAGTGAAATATCACATCAATAAAGAAGAAATGAATCCAACCATATCTTGTAATGCATTGGCCAAAATTACCACTTCTCAAACTATCAAGATAGAAGGACATATCAAGAAGAAAAATGTGCAAGAAGTGAAAGATCACATCAAGAAAAAAGAAATGAATCCAACCATATCTTGTAATTCATTGGTCGAAATTACCACTCCTCAAACTATCAAGATAGAAGGACATATCAAGAAGAAAAATGTTCAAGAAGTGAAGATCACATCGAGCATCAAGAAATGAATCTGACCATATCTTGTAAAGGATTGGAAGAAATTACCACTCT